>JASDQU010012306.1:120848-146084 GCA_032191745.1 Picea mariana
CTTAAAAAATGGCGACACTGAGGAATTGGATTCGTATCAATACGAATTGGCATTCGATTTTCTTTGGCAGTTGCATGGAATACATGATGTCACTACATATTTTTCAAAGATGTGGTTGTGTGAATCTGCAATTATTCCTGCACATGAGAGGGGACTTTGGGGAGATACATTTTGCATACGGTGGCTATCCAAGTGGATCAATATATCAATTGGAATATGGTCATTGACAAGAAAAACAAGATATCTACTATTCAACAAAACTGCATCTAGCGATCCATAATTCATCTTTTTCCATGATGCGATTCCTGTCAGTGGTCATTATGAACCACTACTGTATATAAAATTATCCATATGAAATCTTGGAGGACCTCATATTTACTTGTCCCTCATTTGCAAATACCTTGAATCGTAATGGAAACAAATTATGCATCATATGCACTACCATGGATTGCATATAGCGACAACTGTTGCATCTAGTTGTGGAGATAGTTTATTCAATGCAATTTGCTATTTGGTAGCAACAGAGTTCAATGTGCAGTCGCTGCGGATTTACATTGTAAAATCCTTTTGCAATGCAATTATAGGTGGCAACCAACAAGATTTTAACTGCTTGCGTCAACACCTTTCTCCATATCTCCTAGAAAATATGCCGACAATTGGAAGTTGGAAAGAATACCTTGTAAACATGGCATTGCCATATGAAAAAGAAAATGTAGAGGGTGGGAGATTCTGTTTGCAATGGCTATCTATCATATTCAGAGTAAATATCTAGGTCTGGTCGGCCCTTCCAGATGGAACTGTCCATTCCTGGTGTATTGATTCAAACTACGATCGAACAATTGACATCATCTCGTTGAAAACAGATACGCTACATATCCATTATCAACCTTTGATGAGAAATACTACTGGTTCAGGGTCCTCTGTCCATGCCACCCAAACCACGTCGAATATGCAAATGCGTAGCATGCTATTTAATGGGAATGAAGCTCATCCTAGTTGTGATGAGGCCATACAGGGCTTAAAAAAAAAACATAGGGTAACTTATCACAACTTGAAAAAGGTCATAGGTGAGAGAAAAAAACACATTGGTAGTATAGGAAATACTACCAGTTCAGGGTCCAGTGTCAATGCCAGCCAAACCACATCGAATCCGCATAATCTTCGTATGCTATTTAATCGGAATGAAACTCATCCCAGTTTCCATGAGGTCATCTTGAACTTGAACAAAAAACATAGAATAACTTATCACAACTTGAAAAAGGTCATACGTGAAAGAAAAAATACATTACTATGCTTCCTTCTAGACAAAAACTGACATATCACAACCTAAAAAACATTGTTCATGCACAACACAATCACATTTTCGCTTTTTCTGCTGAGCACAAACATCACATGTCAAATGAAAAAGAACATAACAATTTTCATCATCGAGACGGTAAGGATGCAATGCTCAAAAGAAATGTCGCTTCCACCTCCAACATGACTTCTCAACAAGTGGAACTAGTTTCCAGTGGAAAGCATAAGTTAATCTACCATATCTTGAAAAAACAGATATGTGAGAGAAACAGGTGCGGTCACATATCCCACAATGGTCATGGCACTGACTGAGAGGAAAAAATCACATTTCGTGGGCTAGAACCAACACCATGCACTACTACCAATGAAAACCAACAAACACTTTCTACGCATACTTCCCTACAAAAGAAAGATGCAAAACAAATCTATATGAAACAAATCAAAGACACTCCTTTCATTGCATGTGCAATTTGCGATCAATTGTATTTCACAAAAAAAACACTAAGTGTTTCACGCCTGATTTGGAAGAAGAATACCTCTTCTTGACATTAAATGATAAATTTTTTTCCAGTGGCAATATTTGTCTTCCATGCAAACAGTGGCTTGAAAATGGAAAACTACCACACTTTGCAACGCCTGACCAAATAAGATGCAGTACACCACTACCATATGTTAGTGAACTTACAGAACTTGAAGAGAGACTTGTGTATTTGTGAATTTCATTTGCACAAATCAGACCCTAGGGCTATAAATGACCCCAAATGGGATTAACATGATCAATTATTAATGTGCATGTCCAACTAGATGTTGTGCAAAAATCCTTGCCACAATTCATTAGTGATACAATGACAATTGTTGTGGCTCTTAAAAGACGCTTGCAATACAAGAATGCATATCAGACAGGTAAAGTGTGTGTGCATGTTGTCATGAAAGGATTAAAAGAATTATGTTACAGGGCCCTGTACAAAGCACATAACATTTGTATAAATGAGAACTGGAACAATGTTCTTGGAGAAGGGGATGAAAGATCTGCACAGACCCTTAAAACTGCTAGTGAATTTGATACAAGTGATGAATCGGAGAATGAAACACCATCTGAAACATTGATACATGGATTCACCGAGTCACAACACATTCATGACTTGTAAGACAAGATTCTCGAAATTGCACCTGTTGAGGGGCAACGTTCACTTGGAATATTCAAGGACAAATTTGCTGAGGAAATGAACTTCCCAACACTGTTCTATGGAGATCCACGTCCCAATGACATTACAGAATGATTCAGTTACCATAAAATAGTTTGATGGGAGCTGCTACATTCAAGCGATGACTTCTTTTGTCACATAACACATTTGTTTTTCAAAACAATGCGCATAATAATAGATCAAGTGTTGTCTTTCATGTGGCTATGAATAAGAAAAGGCCAGCTACAAGAAAGAAAGTTGTTGGCCAAAGATGTCAAGTACAAAGTAAACCTAGAAAAAATTCTGAAATCTAATATTGGATACATAGATTTCAAAAAAATTCGCATCTCTCCTGACTATTTGCAACAAAACAAGAAGATGGGTACATCCAAACCATACAATGTACGATTAAACAACCAACATTTTTCCTTAAACGAAAACTTTCCCATATTTGGAACAACAATTTGTCCAAGGACATGCCAATTATGTGGAATGCAAATACATATGTGCAGTATGTCCTTAATGCATATGCTGCAACGTCGTACTGTACCTCATATATGACAAAGGTTGACAAATCTATGAGAAGTGCATTCAGAAGAATACACAAAGAACATGAAAGAAGTCATATTGATGCTATGAAAATGATACATACACTTGGAAATGCATTACTTAATCTTCAAAAAATGTCTTCTCAACAAGCAATCCACATTGCATTTTCCCTGCCCCTCAATTGTAGTTCAAGGAAATGTGTCTTCATAAACACATCTCCACTTGAGAAACACAAATTTGTACTTAAACCAATGTCTTTGCTAGAATAAGAGCTTGACAATTCAAAGGACGTGCTATGTCTCTCTATTATTGATTATTACCTTCAACGTCCATCTTGTATTAAGCATATATTCTTAGCATAATTCGCATCACATTAAAAAAAATGGTGCACCCATATAAAAAATAAAATCCCTCTGTGATACGCTTTGTCAAATACAACAAACATACTGACTATGAAAACTATTGTAGAGAAAAACTGTTGTTATACATTTCGTTCGATGAAAACGAAAACACATTAAAACATAACTTCCCTACATGGGAAGCTGCATATATTTCCTCTGAGACTATAGTGCAAACCAATGAATCTAGATTTACATACAATGCTAATCCAACATGGGGTGATCTAGAAAGTGCAGTTAATGAACTAAAAAACCTTGAAAATCTTGATGAGACATTTACAAATAGTAAAACAACTAGAACACCTTGCGAGTCCTATGACTTGCAAGCAGATTTTCCTTGTCCTTGAGCACGAGACATTGAAAAACGTATCAATCTTGGTTTTCAAGTCATAAAACATCCTTTCCTTATTGAAAATAATGAATACCACAAAATCAGACGTCTGTTGAATCGAGAACAAAAAACAATTCTAAAGGACATTGTGATTAAAAAACTTTTGAACATGCACACTCATGTGCACTTGTTCCTTATAGGCAAGCGGGAACATGCAAGACATTGATAGAGAAATAAATATTCCAAATGCTTATATGAATTCATGATTCAAACAATTCCTCTGATCCTATGAAACCAAAGGGCCTAATAGTTGCATACATAGGAAAAACTGCATATAATGCAGGTGGAACAACAATCCACTCTGCATTTTTGATGCCTTTTAACAAGTCACAGTTTCTTCCACTCAGCAAGGAAATGTTAGATACCTTGTTTAAGATTTATGACGAATTGGAATTTATCTTCATAGATGAGGCATATTTGATTGGAAGTCTCTTCTTGTATTCCATTGAAAACCGACAAAGAAACATAAAACATGTGCACACGAAATACTTTGGAAACATTGACATGATATTCTGTGGGGATCCTTACCAGGCACAATCTATCCAAGATTCTTTGATATTTTAACAACCTATGGTCAACATGCAAACAATGACGCATGACTTCTGGAAAGACAATATAAAATGCTTTGAATTACATACTACAATGCGCCAGACTGATGAAACATTTATTGCAATTCTAAATAGAATGCAGACAAACAACCAAACACATGATGACTTAACATATATCAATTCAAGGTGCATGCGACCTGCACCAATAGACCCAACCTTCCCTTACCCGTTCTACACGAATAGGGATGTTTCAATGCATAACAGGTACATGCTATCACTCATGCCTAGTGATGATATCATGATTAATTCAATTGACCTTGAAGAAGACAACCATGGAAATGTGCCATGTCATGAACATACAACCACTTTGCCTTTGCAACTTGTCCTGAAATTAGACATGCTGGTTGAAATATATGCCTACAACTATGATTCACAAGATGGCTTGGTAAGTGGTGCAGATGGAATACTCAAAGGCTATATCAAAATAAAAAAGCTTGATGTCCTTTGGATTAAGTTTCATGAACCACATATAGGCCTCCGACAAGAAAACGAGTTGGCTTATCTATATAATTCAAACACTGCAAGCGATTAGACACCTATCTTGCAAATATCAAAACCAATATCGACATTGGCAAAGACAGGTCGACTGAAGATTCAAAAACAATTTCCAATTAAACTTGCATGTGCACGTACAGTCCACAGATTGCAAGGACTAACACTTGATAGTGTTGCATTTGACCCTACTGGAATTCAAATACATGGACTTATATACACAACACTGTCTCATGTCAAAAGTATAGACTCCTTGTATTTACTAAGTCCTCTTACAAAAGATAACTTCAAAGTCAAACACAAAGTTGATATTGAGATGCAACGCCTTAGGACTATCGCAAAGTGGAATCTACAATATGATTACCAATCCATACAAACAAACTCATCTGTATCAATTATCTCACTTAACACACGTAGCCTACATGCACACATGTATGATATACTCAATGACTATGAAACAATGTAATCCAATATTCTGTGCTTATAGGAAACATACATGACATTATGCATGCAAAACAAGAAATTTCCAAATCACAATTGCATATCGAGTTACATTACACATGGGGTGATGATATTGGTGAAAAAACATGTAACAATTTTGGAGCATATACATTTTGAAGAAAACAATGTTGAGATGGTGCTTGCAAAAGTATTTCTCCATGAATCAGAAATTGCGATACTGAATCTCTATGCTACTCCGCATGAAACATTATCCAACATACTAAATGTTCTTTCCAATGCATTAGACCATTTGCATATGAACGAAACCATTGTCATTGTAGGAGACTTGAATATTGACATGCTACAAAATAATGCCAGAATAAAAGAATTAGAAAACTACATGTGCAAATACAGTCTCCACTTTCTTTTGAACAACATAAACCATGTACAAAACACACTTATTGACCATGTATGGTCGAATGTGCCCATTTCTCAATACAACGTCTTTATCTTAGACACATACTGGTCTGATCACGATACAGTTGGTATTTCACTTGAATTATGAGATATACATCAAACATATTGCAAAATCATATTTCTATGTTTCAAAGCATATCTGTCTAGCTTGTTGCAGAAAACCAAGTTATCCAACTTCTTAGTTTTCCCTAGTTTGTACACACACTCGTCTGATCATGATACAATTGGTATTGCACTTGAATTATGAAATATACATCAAACATATTGCAAAATCATATTTCTATGTTTCAAAGCATATCTTTCTATCTTGTTGTAGAAAACCAAGTTATCCAACTTCTTAGATTTCCCTGCTTTGTAATTGATTTTGGACACAAATTTTTTTTACACAAATTTTTATATATACACAAACATGGATGAACAAAAAAAAAAATGGTACATTATTCTAACACTATCTGTTACTCTATTCATTTTATTCTATTTTATTTACTCTGTGGACATATTCCTTTCTTTTTCTTTACATGTCAACTTATGTTCATGTCCATTTTGTTTTGTACTTTTTTTCATAGAAACAAACAAAAAAAATGGACAAGGAAAATAACTCTTAACCATAAATGTAGAAGAATCCATGCAAAGGTGTAGACTTCTACCCGTATTCCATATCCAATTGTTTTTCATTTACTCTGTCTATATTTGTTGCACTAGTTTGTAGTTCTATTTTTTTTTCCTTGGATACTCCATATCTTCCTATATATTAACTTATCTTCATGTCAATTGTATTTTCTGTGCTTCTATATTGAAATAAATAAATTTGTACTCCATCTTTTTTTCATGTTTTCCTACGTAGCAACTTGCTTTCATGTCCATTGTATTCTCTGTATTGCTACATTGAAACAAGAACACAGTAATTGAGCACAAGGATGGAGCCTTATGTGCCACA
Organism: Picea mariana; assembly: GCA_032191745.1. Lineage (NCBI taxonomy): Eukaryota > Viridiplantae > Streptophyta > Pinopsida > Pinales > Pinaceae > Picea > Picea mariana. Next base: position 127,622 of record JASDQU010012306.1, read on the forward strand.
TCTGAAAAAACCGGAGTACAATGTGCCGCAACAAATACAATGCGTATGCCTGAGACTAAGAGGTATGGTTACAAAAACATCTTATATGCATACGTTGTCCAATTTTTCCAGCTATATTCCATGGCTGAGAATGTTTTTCCCATAGTTGATGTGTTTCTATCGCTTGATAATTATCACACTAAGTRTTGTTCTGTGAGGCATACAATTCTTTTATCCCTTTCTTTTTCCTCTTCTATACTTATCCGTTTTCCCTTTTCTTMTTCCCCCCTATTATCCATTTCTGGTTCTATACTTAGTCCCATGTCTAYGCTYGCGAGTTCYCGGGATGGCAGAGTGAGAAATTCTATGTCCCTCTATATATTTACATCACGAGTTCGACCGATTGCCRTTCGTTTTCATACTTGGCCAATTTTATGGCCACTGGTTCCAGCGTAGGCACCATCGAACTCTCATGCCCCATGTTCACAGTATACATCTTGCACCTGAAACTTCGGTGATATACAATTYGACCCCGGAATCGAACCCCCAAGCCTCACTCTACCTATGATGAATCCATCTGAATTCTTGCATATAAATATGCCAAGTCATATATTTTGTCTATTGCTTGTTGAGATAGATATAATCGACATCTCTTTTATCTTGAACCAGGGTCTGTTAAGCTCCAGTTATATTCCATGGCWGAAAATAATTTTCCCATAGTTGATGTGTTTCTATAGCTTGATAATTATCAAAGTAAGTGTTATTGTGTGATKCATATAATTCTTTGTTCCCTTTATTTTTCCTATTATATACTTAACCRTTCTTCCCTTTTCTTCTTTCCCTATATTATCCATTTMTGGTTCTATGCTTAGTTGCATATTTATGCTTGCGGGTTCCCGGGGTGGTGGAGTGAGAAATTATACATCCGTCTATATCTTCACATCATGCATCCGACCGACCGACGTTCGTTTCCATACTTGGCCAATTTTATGGCCGTGGGTTCCCACGTAGGCACTATCGAACTCCCATGCTCTGTGTTCGGGTATACATCTTGCACCCAAAAATCTGGTTATCTACAATTTGACCCTGGACTCCTCGAACTCGTAAGCCTCACTCTACTTATGATAACTCCGTCTGACTGCCCTGACTTTCCATACTTAAGACCAAGTGTTGTTCTGTGAAACATAAATTTCTTTACTCCCTTTGTTTTTCTCGTCTATAATTGTCTCTTTTCCCCTTTTCTTCTTCCCCTCTATTATCCATTTCTGCTTCTATACATAGTCACATGTCTATGCTCGCGGGTTCCCAGGGTTGTGGAATCAAAAATTCTATATCCATCTATATCTTCACATCAAGAGTCCGACCGATTGTTGTTTGTTTCCATACTTAGCCAATTTTATGCCCGTCGGTTCCCGGCTAGGCCCTATGGAACTCTCATGCCCCATAGTCGATGTGTTTCTATAGTCGAACTTTGTCTTGATAATTATCAGCAAAAGTGTTCTTGTGTCAAGCATAAAGTTATTTGCCCCCTTTCTTTTTTCCTCTTCTATACTTAGTCACATTTCTATGCTCGCGGGTTCTCGGGTGGTGGACTCGCAAATTCTATATCCATCTATATCTTGACATCACGAGTCCGACCGACCACTCTTGTTTCCTTACTTAGCTAATTTTATGGCCACGTGTTCTCGGGTAGGCGTTATCGAACTCTCATGCCCCATGTTCGGAGTATACATCTTGCACCCAAAACTTGGGTGATCTACAATTAGACCACGAACTACTCGAATTCGTAAGCCTGGCTCTACCTACGATGACTCTGTTTGAGCACCCTACCTTTCCATACTTAGTCGTTTCTTCAAAATTTTATGGGTTCATAGACTCCCAAGTTCAAAAAATTATCAAAGCATTTTTCACTCCTCTCCATCCTCGCCACTTTTGCCCCTTCCCAATGCACATTAATTATGATTTTACTAGCGACAAATCACCACATATGTTCGAAAAGATTGATATTAATAAGCGAAAAGATCAAGGAAATCTCCCATTAAAATGCATTAATGGGAGAATATTATGGAATCTGATTAGTTTCTTTATGTCAATCTTGAATTTGCAAAAAAATGATGGTTATTTTAGTTTTTTTAAGGCATCATCATAGCAAGAATGAAATATTGTGCTGGCCCACTGTCATCTACAAAGGTGTTGACATGATGCCCCTCTTTAATTATGTGCATATATTATAGGTTCGCATATTTGAGAGTATGCTTGCATATGAAAATGTTGATCCACCCTTTGAATTTGAACATAGTTTTCATTTGAGCCACAAAGAATACTAATAAAATAAAATAATCTGCAAAATTGTTTAAGTAAATATAAAAAAATTATCTTCTAACTTGAACCTTATTTTGTCGAGATCCAGGTATATTACATAGCTAACAATGTTTTTCCCGACTTTCCATACTTTCTTGATTTTCCCGCCATCTTCGCACACTTTCCTAATGCAAATTGATTATGTTTTTATTAGCTTTGAAAAGATTGGCATTAATGAATGAAAAGATGGATGACATCTCCCATTAAAATGCATTAAACAAAGATTTACGGGAGATTATATTACCATCCTCCAGTGTTCATTCTAAATACTATCACACAATTACTACCACATGTAGCAATATAAACAAATCTTCATCAAAACATTATGTTTTCTCACAGGCACCCCACGTGCACCGCAGTCGCATGAAGTAAGCCATATTTGGATCCATCAACTAAACCTCCCTATTATCAAATTGGCAGAGATCAATATTATGGCATTTTTTTTTTTAATATATTTTTTATTCGGTGTGTGGATATTGAGCTCGGAAAAATTGTTATTTAACTTTTTGAAGGAATTGCACCCTTCCTTTCCATACTTAGTCGATTTTTCAGCTCTTGTTGTCACAGATTCGCGGGTTCTCGGGCTTCCAGGTACACAAAAGTTCTGAAGCAGTTTTCGTTGCTGTCTATCTTGACCACCTTCATGCGCTTCCCAATGCACATTAATTATGCCTTTATTAGTCACAACTCACCAGACACATAAAAAATATTAGAATTAAAAGGCGAAAAGGTCGAGGACATCTCCCATTAAAACATGTTGAACCAATATTTACCGGAGATTATATTATGATGTTGTAGCGTTCATTTTAAATACTATGAGGAGCAAAGGAACGTTCTCATCACCTTATGGTTGCAAGTCAACAACCTTTCTGTGGAGATACCTTGAATATTTTCGGGCGCGAGGACCAGATTTTTCAGTGGTCCATAGCTTATGATTACTACTCGTCCCCTTCTGCCCAAAAGAAAGTTATCTCGACATCTGGAATTGCAGGAGCATATTGTGTCCCTAAATTTTTTTACTTTAAGGAGTTGGTCACGTGCTGCGCTGAGAACTATATTCCGAACCAACGGATTATCTAGTTGGTCAACCATTCCCAAGTCTCCCTATCACCTCAAGTATTTCGAAAGATGTTAACACTTCCCGACCCAACGCCTACTTTCAAGGGCGAGAATTGCAGACAATTCTTAAAGAAGCATGGTAATGAATTGGACCTCTTGCCAAAGTTATTACAGAACCCAATGACCACTCCCTGGGTGATGGCCATATTACAGGGTGCATTTAAAAACCCTTTCTAGAAAATTGCATGGCTTTTCACGAGGATAACATGATAAGAAAGTGCAACCAACATCTCTCGGATGATTCTGTATATTTTATATTTTACGGTCAAGGAACAAGCCATCTTCCATTGGGACAAGTTGATTTCCATTGATATATTTTCCCAATTATTGCAATACACAAGGAAAAATAAATTCTTTATGTCATCTTATTTAATTTTCACAGTGGCGAATTGTTGTCCATTCTGTGGACTATCTATGTGTAAGAACATGAATTATGAATTTGACCTAGTAACATTCTCATACCAGATATTATGGATACACGACACTTTCAAACTTTTTTATAAAGTCTTTAATGATTTTGTTTCATTTTTTAAAGCATTGATATTTGGAAAGTATTTTCCCCGGTTGTCTGGCCAGCTGACCAACTTCCTGGATAGGAAGGGCACACTAGAAGAAATGGATAACTATAATGTTATAATGATTTTTGGGTCTAAACAAAATTCTTGCTTCCTTACATGTCACATATCTGGTACAATGTTTTTTGCTGGAATAGAAAGGCAGTACATCTACTGGTTGCATTTTTCCCATGAAACAAGAAAAAGTCAATTCATCTCTCTGCCTTGGAAAGTCGGGGATTTCATGGTCAGGAACCACTTAAATAGTTCTTTCACTGACACTATCCTGAATGAACTTGGTGCCAGTACCAATGATTCACACAAGAAGAAATGAAAAGGCCTGGGTGAAAAAAGTGCCCAATCCCTGACCGCCACACCCAAGACCACAACATCTCAGAGCAGTACTCCAACGAACTACCCAAGGAACAAAGTCACACACAGTTCTTCATGCGGAGGATGAGATAAGAACCCTCCCTCTGACAAAGTTGAAAGTTCTCACAAACTTCTCGTGAGCAAAAAACATAAAACAATAGTCCAAGAACAGGAGGGACCTAGGGGAGAAATTGATATCCGTGATCTCTCCCTCGAAGATATGGAACTAGAAATTTACTTTGAAAAAATGTTCCCTGACGACGACCAACTAGAGAGCACTTCTTCGCACAATCCTAGGATGGAAATAATTGGCATAGATACATTGGACGAAGAAGAGTATTTTGCATTTCAGAGCGTTGTTTTTGACAGCGAATCCAGAAAAATGATTATTGAAAAGAGAGATGTAAAGAATAAGAAAGGGAAATATCATTCAGATCTCAACCTACGCAACATGCGCCCTTCCCAGATCTCCTAGATACACTGAGAAACCAGAGACGCTATGGACAAATCTATTAGTGAACTTGAAACAAAAAACGTCATTTAAAAGGAGCGAATCAAAGAATTGGAGGCAAATCTAATGCCTCTTCCACTATTTTCTACTCCTTTGGCAATGATCGGGCCCACCCCTCCTACAACAAAGTTAAAAGGATCAACAATTCTTCTCACATCGACCCGAGTATTTGGAACAAGAGCACATGCTTTTCATGAGTATTTGCAAGAAGATCTCAAGAACGAGCAAGGTTTCTACCTCGATGCAGTTTTACCATTTGGTGTTAAAGTTACTGGTATGAAGTAATTCAGAAGAAGATAGGAGGATATCCCTTCCGTGGATCGAATAGACCGGCTAAACGCATGCTGGAAAGAAAAGGTAAAGAACCTGAATGGTATCGTTCAAGCATGTAGTCAGGCCATATCTAGAAGAGACAGACTATTCAAGAAGCTAACTGAGATAGATCTAGCTGCCAGCACCAATGAAGTCCAGGACCCAAAATTGATATTCAACTCGTTGTTTTTAACCAAGAAAGCATTTGATGATCAAGTTCATATCTATAAAAGACTGTCAATTGAAAATTTCTATGGCATTCTTGAATATGTTGAAGATGACGTGAAAAATTGGCTAGTCGGTTATTCGATTAAAAACCAAGATATTCAAGAAGCATTGCAAAACCTCTCTATCGATCTAAGGGACTTGGAAAGTGAATTCTTCAATATAAAAATCTGGCATGAAATCAAAATGGCTCCCATGAGGAGCTACATCGAAGAATGGTTCAAAAAGGTTGTAGACCAGATTACCAATGAAGGTGAAAGCCGAGGAAATCCATAAAAGGACATCATAGATCAAATTCCAAGGCATGGGACACCATAATAGTAAGTTGATACTGATCACATTCTTCTATCTTCATCCACTTACTCTAACAAAGCTTTAATCGAGGACTGACAATTTTCTCTTTCTTCTTGTCAGGTCTTGCTGTTTTCCATCGCTGAATTTCTTCTTTCTACAAACTTCATTCTTGTACATGTTTTATTTTTAGTCCGTGGTAGTCCCAATCCCAGTCATTCTCGCAAACACATTTTTATTTCATAGAATATGTACTGAACTATATATTTTTTTACAAATTCCAAGACAACTGTTTTTGGGAAATATTCTCAAATATATTTTGTGACCTAGTTTATCTGAATATAAATATTTGAGGTGGTTCTATGGTGATCTTCAATGTTTGGTTTTGTTATTTGAAATTTGTATTTCTTCTTAAAATTAACTCATTTCCCTATACATGTTCCTGTTCTATATTGTGCATATATTGCAACTTCCTATATTTTAGAATATGCTTCCATATACAAAATGTTAAGTCATATATATTTTTCTCTATTGCTTATGGATTTCAGAAAAAATTACGAGCCCAAAACACCCTTCAAATTCGAACATGGTTTACATTTGGACCACAAATAATCTATTATGATACATTAATATGAATACATTTTAAATAAATATAAAAAAAATCCCTTTAAACTTGAACCTGACTTTCTTGAGCTCCTGGATTGGCCGCGGGCTGACCGGTTAGTGGACTGCCAGATCCTCATCTCCATCTATATCTTCACATCATGAGCTCGACCGAACACCGTCCCTTTCAACACTTATCCAATTATCTCACTAAGACATCCCAACTTAGAGCTATCGAATTCTTATGCCCTGTGTTCCGTGATATACATCTTGCACGCAACACTTCCGTGATATACATTTTTCACCCAACAAGTCTGTGATACACATTTTTCACCTAGCACTTCCATCATTTACAATTCGACCCTAGAATACTGGAACTCGCAAGCTTCACTATACCCGGGTTCACAAAACTTTCGAAACATTTATCGCTCTCTTCAATCCCCACCACATTCCCACCATCCTCAATGCACATTCATTATGCTTTTACTAGCGACAACTCAATGCACAGGTTCACTTATTGGAATTAACAAGCAAAAATTGTATTCAACAATGATTTACGGGAGCCCGACCGACCCTCGGGCTGGCGCTATTATAAATCTTGCACCCAAAACTTTTGTCATCTACAGTTCCTCCATATACATATTGCACCCAAAACTTCAGTCGTCTACAATTCATCCACAAATTCAAACATGGTGTACATTTGGACCACAAATAATCTATTAAGATACATTAATATGAATACATTTTAAATAAATATAGACAAAATCTCTTTAAACTTGAACCTGATTTTCTCCAGCTCCTGGATTGGTCGCGGGTTCCTGGGTTAGCTCATCTCCATCTCTATCATCACATCATCATCTCGATCGACCACCGTCCCTTTCAACACTTAACCAATTATCTCACTGCCGGGTCCTGACTTAACGCTATCGAATTCTTATGCCCCCTGTTCCGTGATATACATCTTGCACACAACACTTCCGCGATATACATTTTGCACCCAACACTTCCGTGATTTACAATTCAACCCTGAACTCCTGGAATTCATTGTTCACAAAAGTTTCAAACCAATTATCACTCTCTTCAATCCCCACAACATTCCCTCCCTTCCCAATGCACATTCATTATGCTTTTACTAAAGATAACTCAACACACATGTTCGATATTCAACCACGATTTACATTAGTCCGACCAACCACAGTCGCTTTTCATACCTAGCCAATTTTATGGCCTTCGGTGTTCTGTGATATAAATCTTGCACCCTAAACTTCCGTGATCTACAATTCCATACTTAGCCAACTTTATGGCAGAAACCTTCATTATACCTAGGTTCACAAAAATTTCAACCATTTATTGCTCTCTTCAACTCCCGCCACATTCCCGTCCTTCCTAATGCACATTCATTATGATTTTACTAGCAACAACTCAACACACAGGTTCCCTTATTGGCATTAATAAGCAAAAAACACATTCAACAACGATTTATGGGAGTCCAAACGACCCCCGGGTTGGCGCTATTATAAATCTTGCACCCAAAACTTCCGTCATCTACAATTCCGCGATATACATCTTGCACCTAAAACTTTTGTGGTCTACAATTCGTCCACAAATTGGAACATGGTTTACATTTGGACCATAAATAATCTATTAATATACATTAATATAAATACAATTTAAACAAATATAGACAAAATCTCTTTAAACTTGAACCTGACTTTCTCGAACTCCTGGATTGGTCCTATATCGTCACATCATGAGCCTGAGTGACCGCGGTCCCTGTCAACACTTAGCAAATTATCTCACCGCGGAGTCATGACTTAGTGCTATCGAATTCTTATGCCCCCTGTTATGTGATATACATGTTGCACACAACACTTCCGTGATATACATTTTTTACCCAACACTTCTGTCATTTACAATTCAACCCCGACTCACAAAAGTTTCAAACCATTTATCACTCTCTTCAATCCCCGCCACATTCCCGCCCTTCCCAAATGCACATTTGTTATGCTTTTACTAGCGACAACTCAACATACAAGTTCTCTCATTGGAATTAATAAGAAAAAAAGGAATTCAAGTTTCTTTTCATACCTATCCAATTCTATGGCCGTCGGTTCCTGGGTTGGCGCAATCGAGCTCTCATTCCCCATGTTCCGTGATATACATATTGCACCCTAAAATTCCCTGATATACAATTCTATACTTAGCCAAATTTATGGCCACAACCTTCACTATACCCGGGTTCACAAAAAATTCAAACCATTTATCTCTCTCTTCAACCCCTGTCACATTCCCATCCTTCCCAATGCACATTCATTATGATTTTACTAGCAAAATATCAACACACAGGTTTTCTTGTTGGCATTAACAAACAAGAAAAGCATTCAAACGTGATTTACGGAACTCTGACCCACCACTGTTTCTTTTCATACCTAGCCAATTCTATGGCCGTTGGTTCTCAGGTTGGCGTAACCGAACTTTCCTTCCCCCTTTTCCTTGATATACATCTTGCACCCAAAACTTCAATGATCTTGAATTCCATAGTTATCCAACTTTATAGCTGTCGATCCCTGAGTTGGCACTATTATAAATCTTGCACCCAAAACTTCTGCCATCTACAATTCCGTGATGTACATCTTGCACCGAAAACTTTCGTGCTCTACAATTCCTCCAACTCACAATCTTCACTCTACCCGGCTTCACAAATATTTCAAAGCATTTATCACTGCCTTCCATCCCTGCTACCTTCGTGCCCTTCCCAATGCACATTGATTATGCTTTTACTAGTGACAACTCAACACACATGTTCGAAAAATATTGGCACTGCTTTGCTTAGTGACAACTCACCACACAAGTTCACAAGGATTGGCAATGCACATTAATTATTAAATTACTATTTAATGTAATTTTAGTATACCTTTTAATATTTACAATTTTCTTTATCATTTCATTTCTAAAAAACAATTGAACATAACTTTTAATATTTTTTAAACATCAATTCTAATTACCATTTACTTACCATACTGTTAATTTCTATTTTTTTAACAATATTACTCGACTCTCCCCATTTTCCAAAAATCACTTTATAAGCTACTTGGCAGGGGCTACGCTGCCACACAACACTTGTTTTAATATAAGGTCATTCTAAAGTTACATGTAGGATTGGGATTGAAAAATGTGTGATATTTGTGATTTAAATAATTGAAAATGCATTAATATTTTTATTAATATATGTCATAATTGTAAAATGTGATGCTTTTAATCACTTTGTCACGTAAATATTTAATTATGGCTGATTTTTTTTTATAAATAAAGATACATTTCGGATTTATTAAAAGTTAATGTTACAAAGTTATGGAATACACTCTATGAGGAAGATGCCTAATGAAAGTATTTTAAAATCAATGACACATGGGTTGAAGATAATAAAAAAACACCCCTTCAAATTGAAGATAATAAAAAACACCCCTTCAAATTAGTAGCCATGATTATTCCATCTTCGACATCACTTGAATCACTTATGTTCAAATTCAAGAGTATTACCTTTGGAAAGTAATTGTTCAAGAGTATCTACCAACATTAGTGGAGTTGAATTCCACTACCCTTTTCAGAAAATTACCTAAGTAAGTACACTAAAAATTAGTTCCTTGTCCACTCTATTATTTTCATAAGTCATGACCCTCAAGAAGAAACTTGCCTCTACACCTTCCTCCACCTTTACAAAACCTAAGGACCAAGATTTGTTAGATACCTAGTTTGATGTGTGTTAGCCCATATGGAAATTTGTTGAAACCAATGCTTTATGTTATTATGCCTTAGGAAAGTTCAATAATTTTTCTCATGGCCATAAAGCCTATTTCACATGGAAGTGTAATGTGATGAAGGTCGTGGTTCCAACATCCTATCCTTTCCATGAATTCATAGACCTCTACACATGACAATATGATCCATCTAGCTATGTCATGTTGTTTAAAAACCAAAACACACTGATATTCTATCAGGGACCTAACCTCTCTAACCCCTCATGTAGGTAGAATAATATATTTTCCATGTAATAAATGCTTCCATTAGTTAATAAGACATATTTAATAAATATGAACATGTCAATTTAAGAAGACCTAATAGAAGCTTCTGCTTCTAGACAAATCTTCCTTTAGAATGTTCCTTAGAACATATAATTAGTATAAATAAGAGTAGGAGGCATGATATATCTTTTTCTTGTGAATTATTGTAACAGAGATTTGCTATGCTAGAGGTTGCCCCCTTGAAGAGGCAAGTGAACATTTATTTCTTTGAATAAAGGTATTATATATGGTATTTCTCTTCTCAATATTTCGGTTTTCCATTGATATCTGCTGAATATTCATGTTTCTTCATATTATATTACATCTAGTACCTTGCAAGTGGTATAAGGGCACCTTCCTTGGTAGAAATTGCAGGTAATTTTTTTCCAAGGTAGAGACGTGTACTACCGACGTCTTTAAAGAACAAATATCTATTGTTCAACATGTAAAATTGTAGTGGGGAAGACTACACGCAAGCGATACAGATGGTTTCATGGGGTTGCGTAGAAACCACAATTTTTCCCTTGTTGGAAATCTCTATAACCCCTGTTGGTACCCCTCGAGCAGTACCACATCAGACATAATCTATACATGACCATCACTCCCACGTACCGACAAGTATATTAGGAGTCCCCTAGGTCTTCTGAAACCATCCCTAGATCAACTGATCGATTGCATGACTGCTATAGTGCCACTAAGAACAACACTTGGTAAGATACTCTCTAGTACCTGGGTAATCAGGTAGTACGACTAAGGTTACGGTCGAGCCTCCTTAGTTGGTGCCCTGAGATATTGGGCCAAGTACTATTGTTCGACCCCACATGTATATCAGAGAGCTATAGCACATCACACACCATTTTCCATACACTGCAAATCCTAAACTGGGGGGTACATACTAGAAAAAAAATATAAATGATATTTTGGCCATGAAACCTTGCCTCCTGCATTCTGGTTATGAAATTACTAATTTTTTTTTTTCTATTAAGAATTTGGGCATTTCAACACTACAGTATTATTCATATCAGAGTATAACTCCGCAGGAGTAAAAAAAAAGTCTAGGTCTTGTCCGCACCATTATTTGAGACCTATCCAATTAGATTCCTCTCTTCTCCTTGATCATAGTGGTACCTATCATTTTTAAGCCTTTTGTTTCGATGGAATTGACCCCTTCCTGACACCCTTATTTGGCACCTATCCCATTGAATTCCTCTCTTTGCACTGATCATCAAGGTACCATTCACCAGTAACCCATTTTCTGTGTAGACCCACCCATCCCCTTCCCCTCCCAATGTCCCACACCCGCATCCAAGACTAGGAACAATGATTCACTTCCATTGAAAAAGCTAATGAGCAAACCATGACTGACATCTCTATCCTTACTTCCAATATTTATAGCATAAATTCCCATCTTTCCCGACTCGAATCACTTCCATCATCAGTNAGAATTTGGGCATTTCAACACTACAGTATTATTCATATCAGAGTATAACTCCGCAGGAGTAAAAAAAAAGTCTAGGTATTGTCCGCACCATTATTTGAGACTTATCCAATTAGATTCCTCTCTTCTCCTTGATCATAGTGGTACCTATCATTTTTAAGCCTTTTGTTTCGATGGAATTGACCCCTTCCTAACACCCTTATTTGGCACCTATCCCATTGAATTCCTCTCTTTGCACTGATCATCAAGGTACCATTCACCAGTAACCCATTTTCTGTGTAGACCCACCCGTCCCCTTCCCCTCCCAATGTCCCACAACCGCATCGAAGACTAGGAACAATGATTCACTTCCATTGAAAAAGCTAATGAGCAAACCATGACTGACATCTCTATCCTTACTTCCAATATTTATAGCATAAATTCCCATCTTTCCCGACTCGAATCACTTCCATCATCAGTGACCCACTTGACAGACATGTGTTATCAATCCAAATAAGTAGTGAACAACTTGACCACATTATTTTAGAAATCCCAAGATCCCTTCTCTTATGTACCACCTTATAAACCCGAAGGTACTGAATCCTCCCATTCCACATCCTTTCCTTCCAACCACTTTCATAGGGAAATGCATCTTCCAAGAGTGGAGGTGAAAACATTTGATGGCTTGGATCCCACAAGATGAGTCACTTAAATGGAACACTGTTTCTCTGTGCACGACATTACTGATGAGTTGGAAAAACTCTGATATGGTGTTGTCAATATAGATCCCGAATGATGGAAATGGTGGAAATGGAGAAAAAATGCCCTCCAAGGGTGTGTGGCTTGGACAAAATTTGTTGCAGAACTTTATGAATGCTTTGACATTGATGCCCACCAATTAGGTTGTTTGACCAAGTTGAAACACTCTGACACAATGTAAGACTTTATATTTTCCTTTGAGCGCTTGGATTTCCCCACAGAGGGCATGCTAGATGCTTTTTTTTTGGAATTCTTTATCAATGGCCTCTAGGACGATATCCATGCCCATGTCTTAATGGATCGCCCTCAGATGTGGGTGGAAGATACTAAAATATATAAGGAATCACAATAATTTGTCCCTTCTCAAACTAGAAAACTCTCATTTATTCCCCTCCCTAAACCCTCCACTCTCGCCCCTCCTCCTACTCCACTCAAGTGTATAATTTGACTTGGGAAGAAATAAAAAAATGGAAACTCAAGGGCCTTTTCTATAATTGTGATGAAAAATATTTTTCAGGGCACAAGTGTAAGGAACATAAGATTTTATGACCATCTCTTAGGATGTTTCTGAAGAACAGGTAGAGACTCCCCCTGCGGTAAAGTTACTTGAGCCAATTGATCTTACTTCACCCTCTGACCCCCTAGAAGCCAAACCGATCATTTCACTGAATGTCATCACTCGCTTCTTTGCTCCCCAAACCCTCAAGATAATTGACTACATTAAGCATCAGAAGGCCATCATCCTCATTGAAAATGGAAACATTCATAATTTTACTCATCATCACATTTCCCAAGAAACCAATTGCTATATCCATGTAGTACACAAATTTAAAATCATGATTGCTAATGGAGGTTCCATGAAATGTGGGGGGTGTTGTGAAAATGTGTGTCTCTCAAATTGGTCATTACAAATTGAAATCTCATATGTTTTCTATCGACATGGGTGGTTGTGACATTGTGCTCGGCGTGTAATGGTCAGACAGTCTTGGCCCCATCCTCATGGATTTTAAGGAATTAACAATGCAATTCCAACAAGAGGGCCAAAAATATAATTTCCAATGCATCACAATAGGCTCCCTTGAGATCATCAGTTCCCATCAAATGGAAAAGATCCTAAAAAAGGGTCATTCAATTTTTATTTCCCAACTCCATTCAATTCCAGCAATTGAGACACCCTATGTGCATCCTAACCTCCAATCTATCATATCCAAACACCAAGTTGTTTTTTCTTCTCCTCATGGAATTTCTCCGTCCAAAGGCGTTCATGATCATTACATTCCTCTAGTATTGGGCAATCTTCCTCCCAATGTTCTCCCTTATCATGATCCATTTTCTCAGAAGAATGAAATTGAGAAAATTGTTCAATAATTTGTAGAAGAGGGTGTTATCTATCCTAGTATCAGCCCCTATTCTTCTCCTGTGGTTATGGTACTGAAGAAAGAAGGAACTTGGCACATGTGTTGAGGCTTTTGCACCCTCAACAAACTCACCATCAAAGACAAATTTCCCATTCTTTTCATTGATGGTCTCTTGAATGAATTGAGTGGTGCTTAATACTTTACTAAATTTGATCTCCGTTATGGATGTTATAATTTTAGAAGTTACAGTTATCTTCCTTAACATTCATTAACAATTTCATGTAATAGGATCACTAAAAGATAAACAATCACATAACACAATATATATCCTGGGAAACCCTCATGGGGGAGAAAAGCTAACAACCAATTTTTCAGTATAGATTCCTTCAACCAATAAAATGTCACATTATAGCTCTCCACAAATAGACCAAGATCAAGATACCAAAGACCAAGAAACCAAGACCTCTTGTCCTAGACCTTCCTTTCTATGCTCGAAATACACAAGAGAAGGCGAGTTGCGTGTGTGTGTACAAATGAGAGGAACTCGAACTCTATTTATACACATAATTTGGTCTCAAAAAGATGCAACCCTAAGAGTGGTTGTTTTGACTTTTACAATAAGGATAACAATAAAATAATAATTTATTTTGCGCTGATTTATACAATAAGATTACAATAACCTTCTCTAGGTTTGACCAATACAAATACAAAAGAATATCTTCCGTAGTTACATCGAAATATCAACACTCCCTCTTAACTAGGAAGGTATTCTTTGTTGCCACACGAGCTCATGACCATTGACTATTGAACATATGAATCTATACATCATCAGATATCCATAATACAACATGACTTCACAACCAATGCATCCAAGTCCCGTGGGTAGCTCTCAAATAGCTTCTTTATGTCACCATGACATCCAGTACCCTGCAATGCATCTGTACCTCATCATGTGCACCCATGTAACTTCACAACCAATGCATCCAAGGCCTGTGGGTAGCTCTCAAAAAGATACAACATGTCCCCAGGACATCCACTACCTCGCATTGCATTTGTATGATCCGGATTTAGGAGTGGAATGAACTGATTAATAGACTGAATACAATCAACACAGAGATAGGAAGAATAAAAAAAATATTCAGTGAACAAAATCTTCTATTAAATAATGAAATAGGATGAAACTGTAAAACTGCATAACTGAAACTTGCTCGAATGGTGGTATCTATCTCTGAGAAGAGTTGTGGCTTCTACACGCATCCATTTGAGCATAATGGATTCCAATAAGGCTCTAGAGGGAATTTACATAATACTCATGAATGCCAAAACACTAGAAATCCAAAAACCTAACCCTAGAAGGTGAAACGCCAAAATTCATATGGGCCCTATGGGTAAGTTGGTGTAATTTGGTACCTCAACTTCCTAGGGTCGTAACTTTTGCATACGACCTCCGTTTTAGGTGCGTGATAGCCCGCTGAAAAGGTCTTTCAGAGAAATACACATTCATTCATCAGACTCTGACTGCGTCTACAATATGATTGTGGAGAGTCAAGAAAAAAACGTTTAGGGCCCCAAAATATCCATGAAGTACACCAAGATGTGCTGACATGAAAACATACAAAATAAGCTAGTTGGATTAGGTGAGAGGCCACCCGTATCCACCTGGATAATGTTTGAGGATTCAAACAACCCCAGAAGTGTAGAACTCACNAACACTAGACATCCAAAAACCTAACCCTAGAAGGTGAAACGCCAAAATTCATATGGGCCCTATGGGTAAGTTGGTGTAATTTGGTACCTCAACTTCCTAGAGTCGTAACTTTTGCATACGACCTCCGTTTTAGGTGCGTGATAGCCCGCTGAAAAGGTCTTTCAGAGAAATACACATTCATTCATCAGACTCTGACTGCGTCTACAATATGATTGTGGAGAGTCAAGAAAACAACGTTTAGGGCCCCAAAATATCCATGAAGTACACCAAGATGTGCTGACATGAAAACATACAAAATAAGCTAGTTGGATTAGGTGAGAGGCCACCCGTATCCACCTGGATAATGTTTGAGGATTCAAACAACCCCAGAAGTGTAGAACTCACAATTATAAAGTAGTACATAAAGACGTGTTGAATAAAAAACGAACACAAGGAACTAGTTAGAATAGGTAGGTGGCCACCAATATGCACCTGGATCAATCCTCCCCAATTAGGAAGCAATGGTCTCCATTGCGTTGATTTCCTCCATCAAGTGAGGAAAATTCTGCTGGATTTGGTTCTGGGTGAGCTACTTTCCTTGGTGTAGGAGTTTCCCTTCCTTGACAACTACTGGTGAGTGCCATTGATTTGTGTGTCCACTATCTGATCAGTGGATGCTTGTTTCATGTAGACAGTGTTGATCTCTGTTGGTGTCAACTGTTCGACGATCTCAGAGGTGTTCAATAATGGTGTAAAATCTAACCGAAGGAGGTCCACATTGAATACTGGATGCAGACCAAGGAATGGCATAGTGTTGAGCTCAAAATCATTGCTACCCATAGCCTTGGTGATAGTGTAAGGCCCATAATGAAGTGGGCAAAGCTTCCGATAGGGTTGAGAAGATGCTCCTTCTGCAAATGTAACCAGACTTTGCCACCAACCTGAAACTGGTGTGGTACCCTATGTTTATCATGGTGCTGCTTGTACTTAGCATTGGATTTATGCAAAATCTCCTGGACCTGTTGGAAGATGTGTTGAATCTGCTTAATGAATAAGATGGATTTGTCGACTGCAGATTGATCAGGGGAAGAGTCTGTCTGTGTGGTTGCAAGAGGAAGTGTAACATCAATGGGTCCCAAGGGTTGGAATCACAGACCCACCTGAAATGGGCTATGGTTGGTGGAACTATGGAGAGACCTGTTGTAACTATGTTGGACATATGGGAGACTCTCGTCCCATGTACGGGGATGCTTAGAATTGTACATGCACAGGATGTGCACAATCATTCGATTGACGACCTCAGTTTGGCCATCGATTTGGGGGTGGAAAGAAGTGGATTTTGTGAGCTTGGTGTCCAACAGAGACTAGAGACTCGACCAAAAGGTGTTGAGGAACCTGCTATCTCAGTCAGAGATGATGGTTTGTGGTATCCCAAAGTGAACCCAAACTCGTTCGAAGAAGATCTTGGCAGTATTGACCGCTGTGGCAGTCTTCTTACAGGTTGTGAGGATGGCCATCTTCGAAAACCGATCGTTGACCAAAAACACACAGTCATTTTCATTCTTGGTGGATGACAAACCAGACATGTAATCCATGGAGATGGACTCCCACGAATTCTGAGGAATAGGCAGAGGGGTGTATAAACCTTTCTTCTTGATGGCCAGATTGGCAATGGCGCAAGCAGTGCAAGATCTGATATAGTTGTTGACGTCCAGTCAAAGTTTTGGCCAATAAAAATGTTTCTGAAGAACAACCATAATTTTCTCTATGCCAAAATGGCCTGCCACCCAACTGTAGTGGGCTTACCAAATCAGATTTTCACGCTCGCTTGCAGGAACACATAGATGGCCTAGGTGGCATAAGAGTCTGTACTGAATGTGAAAATCAGTGATAGTGGCGCCTGTACCCAAGAGCTGATATGTGGTGGTGAAGTCCGGATCTTGCTAGTAAAGTTGGGGCCACTCTGATGTTTCATGTCCACAGGAATGGAGCACAGTGGTAAGTGCAGCCACAGGAGGTCGACTGAGGTAGTCAGTGACACGATTGGAGATACCTGTCTTATACTTGATGTTGAGATGGAATTGTTTTAGGTAGGTGGACCACTTCTGATGGTAGTCATTTTGCAATTTCCCCTGTGTCTGTATGAAATGCAGAGGCTTGTGATCAATGTGTATGATCGTCTCTGTCCCTAGAATGTAATGTTTCCATTGACAACAGGCTTGTACAATGGAATACATTTCCTTTTAATAGGTTGGGTATTTCGGGACAGTATCGGAGAGTGTCTCACTATGGTATGCCACTAGATGCCCGTACTGAGTGAGAACTGCGCCCATAGCATAATCAGATGCATGAGTCTCAATATCGAATGGTTGTTGCAGATCGAGCAAGGAGAGTACTGGAGATAAGCACAAATGATATTTTAGATCTTCAAATGTTTGTTGCTGCTCCTTCCCCCACACGAACTTGGCCCTACCACCTCCCTTGGTCACCTAGTTGAGGGCCCATGCAATATGGGAGAATCCCAAAATGAACCATCAGTAAAAATTGGCGAGTCCCAAGAGGCTCTGAATATCGATCAGTGTGGTCGGGGTTGTCCAGTCATGAATGACTTGGATCTTAGCTATATCAACATGTACCCCATGCTCATCAATAATGTAGCCCAGGTATTGGACCCTGTTCATGTCAAAAGAGCATTTTTCCAAGTTGACATAAAGCTTGTGCTGCCGTAGAGTCCTAAAAAATTGTTGAATATGCCGCATGTGCTCCTCCCACGTTCTGCTGAAGATGAGGATTTCATCCAAATATACTACCACAAAGGAGTTGGTGAAGGGTCTCAATACATCGTCCATCAACC
>JASDQU010012306.1:152650-176377 GCA_032191745.1 Picea mariana
TCTTTTCCTTGGGGACATGCACAAATACGGGGCAACCAAATATCCTTAGATGGATGACTTCCAACTTCTCTCCTGAAAACATATCCTTTGGTGTCTTGTTTTCAAGTACTTTGTGGGGACTTTTGTTCTGCACGTACACTACAATATTTGGTGCTTCTTCCCACAAATGCATAGGTAGATATTGATCATGGATCATAGGCTTCACTGCTTCCATGATCGTCTGATTCTTCCTATATTCTACTCCATTCTATTGAGGATTGTAGGGAGTAGAAAGCTCCCTCTTAATCCTATCTTCCTTGCAATATTTTTTTATTTCCTCTAAAGTGAATTCTCCTCCATTATCTGATCGCAAGGTCTTTATCTTCCGCTCTATCAGGTTTTCTACCAGCGCCTTAAATTTTTTTATTTTTCCTAACACTACATTCTTTGCCTTCAACAAATAGATCCAAGTTTTAAGTGAGTAATCATCAATAAAAGACACATAATATACATACCCGCTTAGTGAATTTTTTGACATCGGTCCACACACATTCAAGTGCACGATGTCCAATACTCTTTTGGCTCTACTCATGGATGATTTTAAGGATGGAAATTTATTTTAAAATGTAGAAACCTTGGGGAATCTTACTAATCCTTCATATGCCAACTATAAATGTTTGGCGATATTTTTGTAAAAATATTCAAATTTCTAAGGATTTTATATAGTTTTTATAAAATTTTGGCAATTTTTAAGGTAAAATAATTTTATCCTATAGAATTTGGGTGAATCATTTTTAAAATGGCGAATCTCGTTTTTTGAAAAACCATGGAAAATTAGCCCATGAGAGAAATTTAGCCCCTAAAATCATCCATGGCTCTACTATCGCTACTGGGAAAGGAGTGCTTCATGTTCTTTCCTTGTGCACAACCTTTTCACGCGCCGTTTGGTTTTTCCTGGATATCTAGTAGTCCCGTCACCATCTTGCTCACGCTTGATAGGGCCTTGTAATTTAGGTGAGAAAATATCCTATTCGATAATTCACTGGGATTCACAATGTCCTGAATTAATGCTGAATCTAATCATCCTTTCAATTTGTAGAGTCCTCCCTCTTGAACTCCAATCACCACATAATCATCAAAAGTCTTCACTCTAGGCCACATAAGAACTTGTCCATCAACAAATGCAACTCTTCAACCCTTCTCATCCAATGCTGAAATCAATATAAGGTTCTTCTTTAATCCAAGAACATAGAGAACTTCCTTCATCTTCATTGGCTTTCACGAGTCTAACTTGTAGGAGGCTTCTCCTACTCCTTTGATCGAATATTGATAGTCATCTCCCAATTTCACCTTGTGCGGTGAATCCTTATGAGTAAGATTAGACAAGGAGTCTTTATAACCCATCATGTGCTTGGAAGCACCATTATCCACCAACCAAATGTAACTTCCATGAGTGATAGTTCCTATAAGGGATTAGATAAGAACATACTCCTCATCACTTGATTCATCTTCCTTTGCAACCTTCTTGGGTGGCTCATCATCTTCATTTGTATGAACATGATGCCTTTTAGCTCCTTTCTTTTCCCTTGGTGTCTGAATGAATTCCTAGCAATGTGTCCCATTTTTTGACAATAGAAACATCTGATATTTGGGTTATTTCTTCGTCCCTTCTGAAACTTCTTGGGTGAGGAGGGTTATTTATTGCTCTTTTATTTCCTAGTGTGGGTGGCTAGGGATTGATCAACATCTGTCATCTTCTCTTCTCTTGCTGCCATCCTTGCTTCTTCTTGGTTGCAATCTTCCCATAACCTATTGAACTTGGGTAGCTTCCTTCTTGAGCATATTTGATCTGAACCCGAGAGAGATAAGTTTCCAATAATTGATTGATTATGTCACTCCTTCAAAATGGTCAGTTATAGATTGTTTTACTTGAGCGATTTGCAATTAAAGGTAAATTTGAAGTCTTATAAGCTTGAATTCGAAGTGAATGAAACCTCTTTAGTTTCCTTATGTGCAATATGTCATGATTTATTTTAACATCCTATGACTGGAAATTCATGGGGAAAAAACAACAACATAAGAACATAATACACATAAGAGATATGACACTTCCCTTGATAACGGAGTTCACCCAATGTGGGATACCTCTCCGGGTCATGCTCCAAAGCCTGACCACTTTATTCTCCTCGCTGTAATGATGTATCTCCTTTACAAGTTGTAAGGCCAAAGTCCCTTTTCAATGAAGATAACAAGAGATCAGAATGTGATCATGAATGTATACAGCTTCACAAGTTCTACTCATCAGGCATCCATGATGCTGACATGGACATCATTCCCACATACTCAATACATAAAAATATGAAGAATAAAATATGAACCCCATCAACATGGATCCATCAAAAGCCTTAGATATCCTGCTCAGATCTAAGCACAAATATGCAGCCCATACAAAAGATCTCGAAACCATGAGAATCAAAACTGCTTCATTGGCCACTTATCATGTAAGTGCCACAATTTCTCTATCACATATAACTGATTGATTTGATGTGAAAGAAGATAAGAAACAAATATATAGAAGGAATAAGTTGATCTTGCTTCCTTGCTGCAGCCTCTCTATGCTCCTTCAGACCTATAACACGCATTCTATGCTTCAACATTTAAAGACAAGACAACATAATGAAAAGCATGCTTACATTGGCTTCTCCATAGATTAACTTGCTTATCTAAATCTCTGCTACAAAAACAGACCTATTCATTGGATTCACGTCATCGAATCACCTAAAAATGACTATCAAATCGTCTCCATCCGAGTCAGACACTTTCAGGCCCAAGAGACACCTTTGCCTCGGTTATTGTGCCACTACCTCTGCAATAAATGACTCATTTTGGAATTAAGCTGCTGAATTTTTGCTCAGATCAGAAAAATAACACCACCACTACATTTGTGGCATCATTTTACCTAAAAATGACTGTCTCCACATCTCGATCCGAGTCAGGCACTTCCGGATTCAAGAGGCACCCTTGCCTAGGTTTGCATGCCAATTCCGTACAATCCGTACCAGGCCATACGTGCGCTCATTTCTCCACTCTTGTTCTTGGTGTGTGTGCTTTCTTGAATGCACACCCTAAACTCTGATCCAAAACCCCTTTCTTATACACTTTTCGGGCTGTTATGCAATAATGAGGAGGTTGTGGCGCATTGGTGGCTGAGCTAAATTTAGGTCGTTAGTTGGCGGAGGTCCCGGGGTTGAATCCCACTAGCCTCCCCATTTTGAAAAAAAATTACGACCATTTTGACACGTGCCCCCGCTAAATTTAGAACTTGGTTAGCGAAGATTCTGGTGCACGCTAAATATAGCGGAGGTTACTATAATGGCACACTGTTGCTATTTTTGGCAGAATTGCTTACTATTTTTGGCACATAGTTAGTGAAGGTTATATATAGCGGATCTGCTATATAAAAGAGAACTTCCACCATATATGGCGGATTTCTATTAATATATATGTTTTTTAATTTTTTGTTCACAGAGCTTCTTTATGCATTTCGGGGGTGCCACGTGGCGCCTCCCTATTGGGCCACGTGGCATCCATTTATTCGTCAACCCATACATGATGAAGTCATCTCTATGTCATCCTGGACACATGGCACCTTCTGGGTAGTGCCACATGGTGTCACCTGGGGGTGCCATGTGGCACTTTTTCATTGGTCCACGTGGCACCCTAAAACCCCAAATCCGAGTGACACGTGGTAGCCTCTGGTGTTGCCACGTGGCATGATGACATCATCATGACACATGTCACTCTCTGTTCTTTCCATGAAAGTTGGATGAATGCTGATGTCATCCATATGGATGCTGACGTCAATAGTACGGATGTTGACTCATCCTTGCTGACTGGGCTGGGTTGACCAGAACTTTGACTGCTTATAACTTTTGATCTGTAACTGCGTTTGACGAGCCATTTGCACTATTAGAAATTTTACGTCATTTTCTTCAGGATTATTCCCTTTTCACAAAGTTTTAGGAACTTTGATTTTTTTCCCTTTTCTACCTATTGAAGCCATTTTGAGCATCCTAGGTCGCTTCTGTGTGTTCTGGGACACTTCTGAAACTTCTGTGATGTTCCCTAGATCCATATGGATCAATATCCCTTGATTAAATTCATCCCATGAACTTGGGAGGCCATTCAAGGTGGTCATCCATATTTCTTTTCCATTCACTGTATCACCAATGGCTTCTATCTGCTCCTTGATCTGGTTCACTCTTGAGAAGTAAGAGTGGATGGTTTTTGAATTCTGCATCCTCACGTTATTTAATTGATTTCTCAAGGTCATTTGTTGGTTGATTTTTTTGCCTTCAAATAGTCGGGTTAAGGCATCCATCATTTCTTTTGGAGTGGATAATGAAGATATGTGATGAATAAGATGGTCCTTAATAGAGTCTGCAATAATCCTCTTTTTTTTTTACCCTATCCTTCTTGTGCTTTGCTTTAGACTCATCTTCCTTTGGTTCCGAAACCTCTTCTTTAGTGAACTTCTCTAGATCATGTTCTTCTAGGAGGAAGGATACTATGTTCCTCTAGGATCTGAAGTTGTCAGCTCCCTCCAGCTTCTCATCAATCTTGGTTCTGATAGTCATCCTGCCCCTAAATAAAAAAATCTGGATATTGAAGATCTAATCCAGGGAAAATATGCACTCCACTAGGGTGCACTTGATGGTGGTCTTGTCTTGTCTGGAAAACACTCTTCTGGATCTATGAACTATATTCTATTCATGCCTGCTCTGGTATCATGTTAGAATTTTAGAAATTACAATTATCTTCATTAACAATCATTAATAATTGCATGTAATAGGATCATTGAAATATAAAAAATCATAGAACACAAGATATATCCTGGGAAACCCTCGTGGGGGAGAAAACCCAGAAACCACTTCTTCAGTATAGATTCCTTCAACCAGTACAATGTCACGTTATAACTCTCCACAAATAGACCAAGACCAAGATACCAAAGACCAAGAAACCAAGACCTCCTGCGCTAGACCTTCCTTTCTATGCTCTAAATACTTAAGAGAAGGTGAGTAGTGTGTGTGTACAGATGAGAGGAACTCGACCTCTATTTATACACATAATTGACTCCCGAAAACACACAACCCTAAGAGGGGTTGTTTTGAATTTTACAATAAGGATAACAATAAAATAATAATTTCTTTTGAGCCGATTTATACAATAATATTACAATAACCTTCTTGAGGTTTGACCAATACAAATACAAAAGAATATCTTCTGTAGTTACATCGAAATATCAACACTGGATACCAATAGATACGTATGAAATAGGAAGATACTTCTAATAATGCATGTCAAACTCATGAAGGTCACTATGAGTTCTTGGTAATGCCCTTTGGCATGTGTAATTCTCCTTCCACTTTCCAAAGTCTCATGAATCATGTCTTTCATCCTTTTCTCTGTCATTTTGTATTAGTCTCCTTTGATGATATTCTCATCTATAGTAAAACTTGGACTGCCCATCTCGCCCATGTGGATAAATTTTTCCATCTACTCTCTTAGCACTAAATTTTCCTCAAACAATATAAATGTGCCTTTGGAGTCTCAGAAATGGAGTACTTGGGTCATATTTTTGGCAAGGACAATGTACGAGTGGATCCTAAGAAAATTGAAGCTATGCGGGATTGGCCTCTCCATAAAACTCTTAAGAGATTGCGTGGTTTCATGGTTTTAGCAGGGTATTATCACAAGTTTGTTCGTAATTATGGAAAAATTGCAGCTCCTCTCGGTGTTCTCCTTAAAAATAATGATTTCACTTGGACTCCAAAAAATGATCAATCCTTCCATGCCTTGAAAGAGGCTATGTGCACGACTCCTATCCAGGGCCTTCTTGACTTCTCAAAGACTTTTTTCCTGGAATGTGATGCTTCAAGGAAAGGAATTGGGGCAGTCCTTATGCAAGATGGCAGGCCTTTGGCCTTCACTAGCAAACAACTTTGAGAGAGACATTTGGGTCAATCAATTTATGAACAGGAAATGTTGACTATTATTCATTCCATGGATCTCTGGTGTCCTTATCTATTGGGGCAATGCTTCCAATTTAAAACTGATCATCAGAGCCTTAAGTATTTTTCTGTAACAATAAATTTCATCCTTGAAGCAACAAAAATGGGTGACCAAGATATTAGGATATGATTATGAGCTCATTTACAAGAAGGGAAAATAAAATTTGGTTGTTGACACTCTTTCCAGGAAGTATGAAGAAGAAGGGTCCCTCTTTTCCCTCTCCTTCATTGTAATAGATTGGCTCTAAGATGTTCGTCAGGAATGGCTGCAAGACCCCAAATTTTCTCACCTAATCCAACAATTGCAACACCATTCTCCAGTTTCTCTAGGGTACTCTTGGAACAATGAAGAACTTCACTACAAAGGCCATCTACATTTAAGCAAACAATCACAACTTAAATCCACTATGCTTTCTGAGCTTCATGCTTCACCCACAACTTGGAATTTAGGGTTTACCAAAACCTATGAAAGGGTCAAAAGTTATTTTTTATGGGATGGTATGAAACAAGAAATAGGACATCCACACATTTGTGGAGGAATGTGATGTCTGTCAACGTAACAAGGGAGAAATAGTCAAATCCCCATGAACACTCCAACTGCTTCTAATTCCCCATGTTATTTGGAGGGATATTTCTATGGATTTCACTATTGGCCTACCTAAATCGGGAAATAAGTCAATCATCATGGTGGTAGTCAATTGTCTTTCCAAATATTCTCATTTCTGTGCTCTTCAACACTCATTCACAACCTCCACAGTGGCTCAACTTTTCATGGATAATATATTCAAACTTCATGGCATGCGTCATTCTATTGTTTCTGATAGAGACCCAACTTTCACCAACAATTTTTGGAAAGAATTGTTCAGGATCTAGGGAACCCAACTACATCTCAACACTGCCTATCATCCCCAACCTGATGGCCAAACCGAAGTTGTCCACAAGTGTTTGGAAACATATTTGTGGTGTTTTTCATCCGACAGAAAAAATCAGTGGGCTCAGTGGTTACCCCTAGTTGAATGGTGGTACAACACCTCTTATCATACAACTACTCGCATGACTCCTTTTGAAGTTGTCTACGGGAAAAAGACACTGTTGGTTCTCTTATATATTCTAGGTGTCTCGAAGGTTTAGGAGGTTGACTAAAATCTTACAGTCATGGAGGCCATTCCCCATACCCTCAAAGAAAATTTGTCCATGGCTCAAAATCACATGAAGAAACAAGCAAATCAAGGTTGTTCTGAACATCAATTTGTTGAACGGGACGAGGTGTTTCTTTTTCTTCAACCTTATAAGCAGACTTCACTCAAAGATGAACATTGTTAGAAACTTGCTCCCAATTTTATGGTCCTTATAAAATTCTCAATCGAGTGGGGTCTATGGCCTATTAGTTAGCTCTGCCCAGTCATTATAAGATCCATCTTGTTTTTGATGTTTTGTGCTTAAAGAAAATGATTGACACTAAGTGCCAATCTCAAACTAGTTTCCTTGAGTTGGATGAAGAAAGTTCCATTTGGTTGCAGCCACAAGCAATATTATACCATCACGAGTGTCATCTCCTTCATTGAACCATCAAGGAAGTGTTAGTTCAATGGAAAGATACAACTCCAGAAGATGCCACTCAGGAGTTGACCACTGTTCTCCAACAGTTTCCCCATCTAAAGCGTTGAGGACAAGGCTGTTCTTCAATGAGGAGGGAATGTTAGGGACATAACCTCCCCAACTGCTCACGTAGGTAGAATAATATATTTTCCATGTAATACAGGTCAACATTAGTTAATAAGGCCAATTTAATAAATATGAACACGTCAATGTAAGAATACCTAATAGAAGCTTCCACTTCTAGAAAGATCTTCCTATAGAATGTTCCCTAGGAGATAGAATTAATATAAATAAGAGTAGGAGGCATGATAAATCTTTGTCCTGAGAATTATTGTAATAGAGCTCTACTCTACTGGAGGTTTAACCCTCAAAGAGGCAAGTGAACATTGCTTTCTTTGAATAAAGGTATTATTTCTAGTATTACTCTTCTCAATATTTTGTTGTTCCATTGATATCTGTTGAATATTCTTGTTTCTTCATATTATATTACATTTGGTACCTTACATATTCCCTATTAAACATCAAGCTATTTGAGCCATGGTTTTTCTTCCTCAAGGTACAATTATATTAACACAAATACCTAGGAAGCAAGTACACAAGAATGGTTGATGCCACAAATGTACAATTATTTAGGACCTTCCTAGACCGGAAACAATGAATTCCAAAAACTAGAACCTTCAAAACTGATATCTTCACCATTGGGTTATGGAACCCATATTTATGTTGTCGATAGTTTTGGGGATCGATACTGAAACAACTATCGAAACCTATATGTGGCCAATTCTCAATGGGATCTAGTCAAAATTTTCATGGATTGTTTAAGATAATATGCAAAACATAATATATGAGGGTGGGGGTGGGTGTGAGGGAAGATAATATGCAAAACATAGGGTGGGTGTGGGGGTCGGGGGAGACAATATGCAAAACATAAGTATTTTCATTGCCTCACTAAGAATACCCATCAATAATTGAGACAATGTAAGAAATCATCTCATTTTAGGTTTTATCCATACCTTGTCTACTTTATGTCATACCATAAAGGTAGTCAGTTCAAATTCCCAAACGTTTAGCGGGGGAATGATGCAATGAAACTAAACTAGCAACTGGATGGATCGATGTAGACAAGGCCAATAAAACCCTACCATGATACAAATGTTTCATTGATAGTTGTATGAGAAAACAAAATACATTTTCATTTTCACAATAGAAACTGACCAGGAAGTCACAACTATGGATTATGTCCCTTTAGGTGATGTGAAAGTTTGGCCCTTCATAGATTGGTCATATGGACTTGGAATAAGGCTCATGATATCCTATTGGAAATCTTATCGTGATCCCTATAGGATGAAATCATTGTACTTTCCATATAATGAATATATTTTATTTTATTTCATGTGGAAGACCATGTCCTCATGGGGCCCACCTAATGACAAGCGAATGGGGCCAACGTTGAAATTTTTGCAAACTATGTCATCAGCTTATGAAATATGAACTGAGCAACCTTAACATAGGGAATTATAATGTGGGAGGGTTTCAGAACTCAAAAATAATCCTGGAAGCCCCCCCCCCCCTAGCGAAGAAGAGCATGGTCTCGAGGCAATCTAGACAAGGCCACGATGAGTCCTCTTGGATGTCATCAAGGTGTTGAAGTACATAAGGGTATTGATGACCGTTATATAGTTTTCCAATGGGTGATAGTGGGATAGGGAAAATCATGAATCTGAAATCTGTTTGGCCCTACTATCCCTCAAATTGATACTGGAGGTGTTGACCCAACTGAAACTAACACTTGTAATTGACTTGACATGATACCAAGTGACTCGAAAATGCTTCCTGACACTCTTCTAGTGTCTGATAAGTCACTATGGTGCTCATAAAAACCTCTGTAATAATCTCACTGATACTCTTTCAAGGGTAAGGGCCATGTTGACTATGACCCCTACCACTGTCTTTGACTAGAGCTAGAGCATATGAGGCTGTTAAGAGAAACCATCGAGCAAGTTTACGAAGGAATAAGAGTGATAAACACCATGTTAAGCCCAAAGCATATTTTTGGGTCAAATGTTATATCTTTGTGTCTTCCTTCATTTCTCTTCATATATTGGCTTCTCCTTTGAACTTTCTTCCTTTATTATGTCCTTTGTTTCTAAACTTTCAATCCCTTTGTGTCTTTTTTCATTGTCCTCTATCTTTTGTTCTTCTCTTGTCTCTTCATGTCCTTACATGGGTCCTTCTCTACCTTATTCCTTCTCTTGTTATATCAGTGTTACTTGTCTTTTTATATCATGTCTTTTGTGCCATGTCTTCCTTATTTCTTGTTATCTTCCTTAGTTGGATCATTAGGCATCTTAGTCTCCTTAGCTTGGTGTCCTTTCAATATATATTTTTTGTGTTTGCTTGTGTCATCTTATTAGTATCCTCCTTTGTTGAGAGATTTCCTCGATTTTCCATGTCCACCTAGTGTCCCATAGTGATCTTGTTCTAACTTTCCTTGACTATCCAATTCCATAGTCTTCTCTTATGTCATATACTCCCTTTTTTGTCTCTAGGGTAAAAGTCTTTTTTTTTTTTTCTCTATGAGATGCTTTAATATTTGGTTCTCTCATTGCTTAATCAAGACTCTCATATCTTCCTCTAAGGGTATTTTTTCCCTTTGATGTGTGTGTCTATAATAACAAGATTGAAAATGATCCATGATCATTATCGTTTGTGTTTCCAATTCTCTTATTGTTCCAAGATCTAATGTTGGCTATTAAATGTAGTATGTCACCCAATTCTATCGTCTCAATGTGATTCTATCAAAAGTATTATTATTTGTTTGTCCATCTTTTGTTGAACTTCCCATTTTTTTTTACCATATTCCTCTTCTTTTCCTTGTCCATAAAGGTCATACCTCTTATGGTCATATTTTTATTAGATTGAACATGTCTTTCATTTCTTATGTCTTTGTCTTCAATATGTCCTCTACAATCAATATCAATTCATTTTTACTTGTTCCAAATTTATTCTTTTTTTTCTCATGCTTCCTTTATTACGAATTTCTAGATCATATTGATTCAAAATCAAATTAGGTTCTTAAGGTGGAACATCATTCTATCTATATACATTCGTGTTGCTAAGTTTTATGCCCTCAATTTCCATCTCCATTTATCTATATCATCTATATCTCTTGCCAATTCATATACACTCATTCTTACTTCCCATGTATTCTTTATTTTTTTTACAACTTGTCTTGCTTGTATGTCTAAATACAATATTTGACCAGAATTTGACATAGTTTAATTTAGTCTCTCTTCTACTTCTGCAAACATGTTCATGTGTTTCTTGATGGGGACTTCTAGTATGGTGCTTTTCATAAGATTTCCATCCTCTCTAGTTTTTCTTTGAACTGATTTCTTTCTTTCTAATTCTCTTTGATTTCTTGTTAAATCTCTTTCTATGTCCTTTTACCTTCTTTGTGAGATACTTTTGAAGGTGTTTGATTTTTTTCCTCGATGTTCTTGTCTCGACTGTGTTGAACTCATAATCTCATGCAGTCATTAGAGCTCTAGGATTGTCCCATGTCCTAGGATAATTGCTTGTGCTATCAATACTTTCATCAAATTCAACTGTATGTTGATCCATTCTCGACCTTCTGTATTTTATCCTTAGAATCTAGAAATTCTTCCAAGGTTGGATTCCATGTGTTGCCAATACTTTATTCATTTCACCAAATTCAAATTATATTATGGATCTATTCTTGACCTTCTAGGTTTCATCCTCAACTTCTAGAAAGTCTTACAAGGTTGTATCCTAGTCACTACTTTCTCTACTTTATATAATAATTTTCTTGTTCTTTTACTTAAAATTTTCCATCTCATATGCATTAGACCCTCAAATTGTCCTTGACTACAATGGTAGTCTCAATTGATGTGTTTTCCTTTCAGTTTTTTCCCTTTTCTTTACTTGTTTTCTCTAATGCTATTTTCTTTTGATCTAACCTTAGTTTATTCCATTACCATAGGATTCTCCAACTTGGTAATCTAATTTCGTAGCTTGGAGGTCTTAGACTTTTTTTTCTTATAACCATTAGTGAAATCCATTAGTTTACCTAGATAACAATATTTGATCTTTGGGGGGGATTTTGTTCAAGTCTATTTAGAGCCTCGTTGCATTGTACTCCTAAGGTTGCATTTGAATCTCAAGATTGATTACTTTAATCTCCACTAAACTGATGTACAACCCCCCCTATCTTGATCAAATACTAACACAAATATGATATGGTATTGATCAGAAATGAAGAAACCATGTTGGTGTTGAGGTTGCTTCCATTGTTTTCTTCTAGCCTTCTTTGTGTTGTACCATAACTAGTAATTTTGTTCATTCTAGGTTGTGTCATATTGTGAGCGGGGAATTAGGAATGGGGCATTGTTAATTGTGGAAAAGAGTAAGAACATGGAATGAAAGGGGATGGTTGAGTGAAACCATAGGGTACCACTAATAAACTAGTGGAGGCTATGAGTGCAGTTGAGAATTTAAGGATGAGAGGGGAAATAACATTTTTGTGGCATTGACCCTTAAGGTTTAGACATAGAAGTAGAGGAAAATAGTTGTACCATGAATGAAGAGGATTTTCCTAGCATAGTTCAAAATAATAATGATGCATAAGTGTGGTGGAAGGAATATCGAAGGGATCTTAAGGCCGAGAAAGATGGGGAAGCAAAATTTCTTCCTTTTGGTTTTATTCTAAAATAAAATTTCAATCTTCACTCTTTTCTTTCTAGGCCTTTGGGTCCTCTTGTGGTTCTGCACCTTTCTCTTCATGGATGTAATGATCTTTATCAAGTCCTTCCTTTTTCTTGTCTCACCATTTGGGTCCTCTAGAGTTATACCATCTCTAGTGGTTGAAGATGAGGCATGTGAATGAATTGAAACACTCTAAGGATTGGGTCCAAAGTTGGTGCTAGGATTTTATTTGCTTCTCTATTTTGATTATTGACTTTATTGATCACCCCCTTCTTGAGTGGAAGTATGTTAACTAGAAGAAAACATCAAATCAGTCTAGTTGGATGCGTTTCATGACTTATTGCTATTAATTATCACCTAAACCTAGTCCCTATGGGTGCTTAGGTGTATACATGTGCATCCAAGCTCCATGGCACTTGTTGTTGAGCTCCTTCTTCACACCCCATATTATTAATCAAAGGAAATCCCTTTGGGAACATTTCCTCTTTATCACATTTTATAATGGAAGGGTTCTCCATTACCCCTCCATTGGAACCTCCATCATCATCAAAACTAGTCTCTTTGGGGTCATCATTGTCACTTGAATATGAGTTTGGATGTTATTTATCCTAAAGGTTAGAATTTTTTTTGTGTTTATGTATGTCCCCATAATCTCTCTCATTTTTTCCATGGACTATCCTTCTTTTGTTTCCTTCTTTGTATTTTTTGGTGTGACATGAGTCTTCTTCTTCTTCAAAAAAAGTGTGGGTTCTTTAGCTCTACTATAGAACTTCAAAGCATTTACCTTCCTAGATTCTTCTTCCCCACTTGGCCTTGGAATTCCTTGAGTAGTAGTACCTACATATTTTACTTGTAGGATTCCTCCTAATGATATTTTTTCTTCAATATCTCCAATCAAGCTTTGCTTCATGGAAAAATTAAAATATTTTCATATTTAGCTATTTTGGTTTGAATCAAGTACAAGGGATCATGTGGCCATTAAATATCTTTCTTAAAATTGTAAGAAAAAATAAATCTCCAACCATGTTGTAAACAAAAGATAATCTCCCAGGACACTTGAAATGGGTAAATGACATTTTTCCTTCCTCCCCTAAAAGAATTTGTGGTTTAGTTGCTCCATGTACCTCACAACCTCCATGAAAAATATTTTTGGGTATAACACACTTTGATAATTTGTAAGGCCTCCATCGAAAACCATAAACTTTACTTCTTGTGTATTCCTCAAATATGTACCAATCCCCATTCTTAGGGATCAAGATAAGATTTCCAACAGGATATCATGATTATGACTCCGAGTCCATATGACCAGTCTATAAAGGGCCAAACTTTCACATCACCTAAAGGGACATAATCCATAGTTGTGACTTCGTAGTCAATTTATATGATGATAAATGAATTGAAAGGGAAATCATGCCTAAATTTGACTTAGGGTGGTGCAAGAACTTTCCAATCGTATATTTTGTGTCTGTTTTCGACCCTCGATTGATGAGAATGAACCTTCACAAATTTGTGACTAGTTTCACGGGCCAGATTGGTAGCAACCGTTAAGGGTTACAAATTTTCTATTGAAAACCTCTAATTCAGAAAATAAGTGATCCCATTTTGTATTAGACTCAGATACCTTTCCAACGATGTGTCATTTGCCTCTTTTTGACATCGTATGACCCTGTTTCGACCTGAAGAAGTCAAGAAGCAAAAATGGAAAAATTGGCCAAATTGGCCAAATTGGCCAAATACACCTTGGACAAAAATTAAAAGAAATTTTAATTAATAAATAAAAAAATAAAAAAATAGAAATCAGATTTTTTTGGAAAAGTTTGGAGTTTGGATATTTTAACTTGGGATCTCCCACCAAACACATGACTTAATAACCCTCCACTAACCAACATTCCCAAACACCAAGTCGTGAAGGTAAAGGGAGGCAACAAAGTTTTGAGCTCCGACACACATATCAAGAGAACATAAGAGTGCCACACAACCCCTCCCATGCAAATTTGATTTTGGGGTCTTTTCCCCTTCTCCCTTCATCCTTGTTTCATTTCTCCTTCACCAATTTTAGAGCATAGAAGGTCGTGGGGTAGAGCAGACCATGGAGCATAAGAGGTCATGGAGGTGGATGACTTGATAGGGAAACCATTCCAAGCAACCAACCCAAATATTTTGCAGGAAAAGATAAGTTCTTGTGGTTGATTTCTCTCATAGAATAAATTAATTCATAGGGTTTCATGATTTAGAATGATAATTCATGTATGATATCAGGTTTTCATGAATATTTCTCTGTAATTTATGGTTAAGAGATTGGGGGTTTTGAGTTTTGCTGGTAAATTCAAGTATGTGATGTGTTTTGTTACTTGTTGGAGAAGAAATTGAGTGTGTAAGGTTTCAGATATGTTTCTGACAATGATCAAAATGAAATATGAGTTTACCTTGTCTTGATTGGTATTTTGGGTGTTGGGCATTTATCATAATAATTTCAAAGAATCCATATAAGTTCTTGGCTGACTATTTTTAAAGAATTGAGTTCCAAAGTGATTATGTTTCAATTCAAGTCAACTTTAGGGGGTATTTGTACCATAATGACCTATAACCCCCATTTTCAATCCAAAAAACTTGTTTGTGGAGACAAATTCAATGGTGTAATACCCCTAAGATGAACCCCAATTGAAATGTAATTACAAGTATGTGTATAGGTTGGTGAGCCAGGAACCTATTTTGGCCAAAGAGCCTATTTTGTATTGCATATTTTCACCTGGAAATTAATGAAAGAAAACATTATTGCATGTAGACCATCCTGAAAACAAGAGTAAGGGGGATAAAATTTACTAGAATGGGAAATGGGGGACTAAGAGTCTAGAAAAAGGGCTAAGCTAAGGGGGATTAAGCCAAAAAGGAATATTTTTATCAACATTCCTAAAGTTAAAGTCTAAAGTAGGGGATAATGTATTTTATTCTAAGTCCCTATGAGGAAACATATCACCATGTGAGGGAACCCATCTGTGGCCCATGTAGTTTCCAACATGACAAGTGTCAAGTTGGGAACATGCACATAAGTTTTGGGGACTTTATCTCATTCATCCACCATTCGATCATTATTTTTTCCCACCTCACCTCGTTGTTGTCATTTGGAATTTCATGCTTCCATTATCCTACGTGTACATGTACCAGGGAGAGCATAGGATTCTGCTAAAGAACGCCGAAATAGAATTGTTAAGAAGAAGAGGTGGGTTGTTAGGCCCGTGTGCATTATATACAGGTGGGAGAACTGTAGGGAGTTTGATTCCTAGAGGCGCCAAGTTGTCATCATAGAAATCTGATTATTCCTGTTTGAATTATTGTTGAAGCTTGGAGGGAAGTGGGCAACCATAGGGGGCACACTTCCTAGGTGGGACAAGCATGTGGGGAAAGTAGAGTCTGTAAGATTGTTGTTGAACTTGGCACCTATATTGAGATATTGTGGCTGCTAAGAGACCTCCAAGGATATATTTTCCTTTCTCTAGTGGACTTCAATCCCAACTTGGGGGTGACCTGTTCTTAGTTTGTGGGGAACAATGTCTAAGGTTGGGAGGAAAGTCAGAGGTTTTCATGCAGTTGCTAGTTCAATTGTTCCAGATAAGTGATCATTATGTACTTGTTTAATTATTGTTAATTAAGAATGTATGAAATCCCGTGTTGAATATTAGTGTTAAAAATACTATGAATTCTAATCAGAATTAATTGTTATTAGTAATACCATTTAAGTATTATTCACTATAAAAAATGTATAGATGATGTAAACTAGTAATTATGTCATGGGTTCCATAATTATCATTACCCTGAGCATATTGGCGATGAGACTGGTTAAATAATGGAGTTTATAGCTCTAATACCTTGAAAATGTTTATCAACAACTCTGTTTATATCTTTGTCTGTTTATTTAGAATTAATAATTGTACATATGATAAATGGGGTAATTACCCATCTTGTTACAAGCAAAGTTAAGTGAGTAAAAACTCGGTATTTTGGGCTGGAAAGGCCTTGAACAACTACAAACAGTGTGCTGAGGGGAATTTCTCATCCTTACATTGTGTTGATAAAATATTAACAGTTTAGGGTGGGTTTTACAACCTCCGAGTGGTCCTAAGAGTCTTAGGAAAGCCTTAGAGAGAAATTCATAACATTAAAGACTAAGAGAAAACTTCTCCCCCGTAGTATATATCAGTGATGACGTGTATTTCATGTCAGTCCACGTGGAGGGTCCATGAGGAGAGTGACCCATGGTGCTACGTGGCATGGTGTTAAGGTATTTGGGAAAACAGAGGGTGACGTGGTCTGAGTGCCACGTGTCAATCCAAGTGACATCATTGGGTAGGTCCACGTGTGTAACTTGTAGGTAGTGGACTTAGGATCATGGTGGGTTCACGGAGATGGGAGGGTGAGATGAATGGGTCTGTTAGTCTGTCAACCCATGAACTCGACGAGATCACAAAATAATCAAAGTGTTGAGACTTTTCGGATGAGACTATGAAGGGGTGGAACATATTTGTACGTTTGTGAGTCTGCGAGTCCGTGAATGAAAAATAAGCTAAGTGTTTGGGGTGGGTTCGTGAAATGTACGATTAAATACCATGAATCCACAAGACTGCGACCCACGAGTCTGTGAATTCAGTAAAGTTCTTAGAAGAAGAATTGTTTTTGATACCCCATCCCTTAGAAGATAAATAGGGGGTTGGGTATGTTACAAAGTGGTATCAGAGAAGGTTATAACACTAGGCCTAGATGGGATAGAGATTAGTCCTATGACTGGTATATCAAGATATAGATGAGCTTGTTGAAAGGTGTCTCTACCTTTAAAGGGTCGTTTATTATCTGCATTAACTTCCTGAGGAGAAGAACTCCATATTGAAATTGTACCTTGGAAACCTTGGATAAATTACAGCAAGGGGAAATTATATTGTCCCTCTGTCAAATTAATGAATACTCTTACAGGAGTAGGAATATGTTGATATGATTATTATTGGTAAAAAATGAATGGACATGGCAGTGGTGGCATAAATTTTGTTATGAAATTGCCTGAGTTTAGACAAGGGACATGAGTTGGGTTGTTTTGTTAAGTAAAATAATGTATATCTGTGAGGGTAGGTAGAGTATATTGTAATAAATATGGTTGATTATATAAGTGTTAATACCCTTATGGAAAATTCCTTTTGCTTAAAGGAAATTGGTATGGATTGATAGAATTCGTAGTAGTAATAATTACCGCTTTAATAAAATATCAAACCCTATATATGTGTATGATTTATCATGATCAGAGGATGGATGGAAAATGTGTAAGGTTAGTGTATTTGACTGATAGTGAATGAAAATGGTTGTTGGAGAATAACCTAGTTGAGCAATTAAAAAGGATTACTTTGGATTGTTGTTAGACCTCTTGGAAGAGGTAAAAAGGTATGATCACATGATAAAGTTTATGATGCTGATGACTATAATAAGAGAAAGTATATACCTATTAATCTAGGGACATGTTTGTGCATGCAAATACAAATGGTGGAAAACTGGAATACATCTGCACTGTAAGCATGGGTAAAATGCTTGGGGCACAAGGATATGTCAGAATGCATATGAAAAATATTGAGCATGCGTATAACACACATATAGTCTTATTATAGTTTTTTATTGGATATAAAAATATGGTGATGCCATGAATAATATGGTTAATGATGATCTGAGTATTTTGTTAAAATGATAACTTGGGGAAGTAGGAAATTTCTTAGAAAGAGATAAGATGAGATGATAAGAGAGAAAATATCAAAAGTGACCCTTTTGTTGGTCGCTATCTTGTAATGAGGACAATATAATTATGATTTTATTGATGATATTGGTTGTTAAGTGATTGTAAGTCTCATCAAAACTAGATAATGTTAAATCAATATGAATGAATGAGGTAAAAAGGTGCAAGTGATGCCCCTGCATATATGTAAATATACACATACATGCTTAAAAGTATGATATGAATATCTAAATAAGTGAAATGTGAGGAAAGATTTGTACTTGCYAGATTTAAATAATGCCATGGATGCATGGTTGGTCCTATGTTGGAAGGGCCTGATTTGTCTCGATCAAATAATAACTTGAGGGGGATGTGTTCCTTTCCTCAGGAAAAGTTTGTATAAATTTATGAGAGATAAAATGAGTAGGGAGGAAGAGTTKTCATGATAAAAGGAAACATGGTTATTACTTTGAGGATTGCATGAGAATGATTGTGAATAATCATGAATTAAAATAATTGGTAAAGAAAATATGCAAGTGTGCCTAAGGTAGACACACAAAACACTACTACATGTGGTTAAATATATGGAAGAACAGTTTGAAAATGTAAGCTTATATTCCTTGTGGAATATTGGATATAAATCTAAAATAATGAAGCCAAGGCTAACTCAAGAATGGAGGTCATGTTGGGCCATTTGGATATGCAACATGAGAGTTGCATGTTGAAGAGGTTCCTGTGGAGGAACTGTGTAAAGAACTCTACTAGGAGAGTAGAACTATAACCTTAATGACTGCTGATATTTGAGCAGTGGGTTGCATAAACTAATTATATAACAATCCCGGTTCCATTTTAAAATATCATGCATGAGTACCAAGACCTGCAGACGAATGAGGATCACTCTGATCTCTAGATGGGAAATGTGCGGAATGCACAAGTTCATGATTCATTATGAACAAGAAAATTTATGCTGTATCATTTTTAATTATCTAAGAAGGTCAATATGAACATGAATAATACTACTCAAGAGATAGAACAAGCATATCCCAGGAGGGATAAATTGTAAAAGCAAAGAAGGAGAAAGTGATTAATACTTCTCTCACTATGAAACTTTGAATAATAAGACAATTGTATGCGTAAAAAATACAACTATGAAAATAAGTACAGTTAGTAACTGAAAGATATAATACCGAGTGTTTTTAAATGGATGAGCTTGGTTAAGCTATAGTTTGTGAAGGCAATGAGGCCTTGAAATTAATTCAACTAGACTGAAATTTCCCTGATGGGAGAATCCCTTAACTTATTTCTTGTTGTCTATTATGTTTTTCTAGAATGAGAAGTTGATATGTTGATAAATGTAGATATTTTGACATGAGAATGTTGAGAGTTGCAACTAAAATTTGATTGTGGTTGCACTCATGAAAACATTAGGGATAGCGTGATGGAGTGCATATAGACATGCTAAGGAATATATGAAAAGGTTTTACTGAAATAAATGATATGGTACATGCATTTGATTTTACATGACAATTAATGTAAAATGTGAATGTGGTGATGTATGCCATGTATATAAAAGATTGGAACTGTTAGGGAAGGACAACTGTCAATAGTGAACAACCTCAAACAAAAGTGAATGCAAGAAGGTTGCTGATAAAAGAAAAAACTGCGAAAGGGATTTTAAAAGTCCCCAGGAAGCACCATTGAAGAGGTAATAGTAGAGAAGGTGTTGACAACTAGAACATGTATAAAGATTTCATGTCCGTGTGACATGAGAGGTAAAAGAGAATTGGGTAATAATCCCTTCTAAAATAGTCTATGCTTAATGTATGCATGTGATTTGAATGGTTGTTGTATGCCGTTGATACCCAAGTAGGGTATGATTGTAACACCCTGTTTCCACCAGTTTGTAAATATAACTATATTGGCCAAGAGACTATGAAAAACTCAATATGTGTGAATGTTTGATTTGATGGACCTTTGTATAAAAGGTCAATGAATGTAAATTCTGTTATTTACTAGAAAATGGATAAGTGTTGCATGACTGCTGGAAGGGGGGTGTACTAAGAGAGACCACGAATGCTATGGAAGAAATGGTGAAGGGGACCAAGAATGGTTGTGTTAACCTCCACCGAACAAGTACATTAATAGACTCAATCGCTAAGGACCATAACAGTCCTCTGACCCAAGAATGAATTACAATCAGGCTAGTAGGTGGGAAGACCTCCTCAAGAGTTAATGAGCGGATGGGGTAAAGCACCCATCTGGGAGGCTTTCAGACCTGACCATAGACTAGGAATTTGAGCCACACACAATCTTGACAAGGAAGGAAAGAAATTAAGGTGTGGTGGGTGGAGGAAGACCTGTAAATAGTGCAGAGAAAAGAGACTAAGATCTTAGGTTCAAGGAAGAACTAAGAAATGAGTATGTTCTAGTCGTAGGAAATGGCTAGTAGTGTTATGATACAAGYTGATAAACGAGGCTGTTGAGTGACTAAGGAAGTAATCAAGTGGTCCTCTTTGCTTGGTATAGTGAAAACTKCTTCCAAGATCCTGTAGGAGGAGGAGAGTAACCTTCGTCCCTACTTTCGCCGAGTTGGAACAAAGGATTAAATATCAAAGCATCATGGTCTAGCTCGGGGGTGGCCAGTGGTAAATATGTTAGGAGTGACTGAGCCTATGGTTGGGTGGAAACGGGAACCCCTTCCAGTAGTCGTAGCACATATTCTAGTTCTGATAAGCGTTCCCATGATTTGTGCCTTGAATTGGGAATAATGGATGCATGCATGTATTTATATATCTATAAATGGGTTATGTATTGAAATGGTTAAGTTATGTGTATGCRTTTGTGAACTTATACTTCTGCTTGATTTTCCATATGCTCCAGTTTAACTCAGGAAGGTGTTTTTCCTAGGGAATTACCTCACAGTTCTAGATTCGGAGCAAGCCTCTTGGCATTGCTACCATCTTGGTAATTCCATGAGATTCCCCCACCCTGTTTCAGAACTTAAAGTTCTGCGAACTAGGAAGGCGCTTCCTTCAAACAAATAGTCTAAGATACCTTAGGCTTGTGCCCATGGACTTAACCAAATATTGGGTAAGAATAGAGTTTATAGCCTGAGATTCATGAGAGGGTCCATATGACCAGGCTCTAGGAATCGTGTGCTAAGCATGAAAGGAGCTAGCTCTTGATGGTTTCAGAGCTTCGGGAGTTCGAAACCCTGAGATGTCAAAATTCACAAGTGTCAAAGTTAACTGAATGTCAAAGTCATGAAAGGTTGTGAGTCATTGATCCAGGGAGTCCGTTGGGACCCCTTCTCAATCATATGATTGTCCAATGTAAGGTTTCACACATGGTACTTTGGCGGAGTCCCGCCTCGGGAAAATAGAGTGACAATGAAGCCAAAACCTCTGAAGATCAGAGCCACGAGATGACTAGGACCATTGATCTAGGGAACCTTTGGGTTCCTTCCTAACTGTCATATCTAGGCTGTAGTCAAACCGACACTCACCGACCACAGGAGGTAGGAGGATTTTGCACCACAAAACTCCCGAGTGCCAAATCCCCGAAGTGGCAAGAGCCGTAGATCTATCGGTCTACGTGTCCGAATCTTGACTGTGAGATTTGAGGGATGTTAGAAGGCTGTTAGTCCAGAGTGACGTGGTGCAATGATGTCAGCCAGGGTGACATGGACCCATGATAGACGTGCTACGTGTCACCTGGACTCGTGTGTATCACATATCCTATATGCCTACTGGAACATGACATGTGTCTCCCCTGGCCCTTCCATGTGTCGGCTCATGGTATGTTCCCGCCTAGCCAAAGGAGTTGGTTAAGTGACTAGGAGTCTGAGACTTCGAGACTCCAGAGGGTCTGAGGTGTAGTATGGTAGAGAGACCGAGAGGCCTGAAGGCTGGAACCACGTGGAAAGTTTATGGAACTTCTAAAGTTTAGAACTTCGGTTGGTCTCGTGAGTAGATAGCAAGGAAGCATGAAGCATCGAATTTCCTCCACAACTGATATATGAGAAAGATATTAAGTCCAATCATAGGATCGGATGGGGGAATGGTATTCCACTTTGGAGGAGGGAACTTAGAAACAAAATGTGTGAGGTGGAGCCATGTGGGCGCCACGTGGTCCTCAACTAATGAACGTTCAAAGAACTTTGGGAAGCCATAATTTGCAACCCAAAACTCAGATTTGAGCCTGACAGTAGTCATTAGAATGCTACAGATGAGTAGAAGAGGATAAATACCTCAGACAAAGGATATGGGATGTTAAGGAGAGAGAAAATTTTGATACCCCATCCCTAGGAAAGTTACTCAGGGTTCGGGTGTGTTACAATGATTCAGGAAGAAAAACCTACATGATGGAGGTGTGAACCTCTAACGGTAGAGGATGATTGAAATCCTTGGAAAAATGCATGAAAAAATATATGTCACAAGGAGTGATTGGGAACAAAAGTGCTCAAAGGTAGCACGATGATGTAATTTATTAAAGAGATATATGTGATAAGAGAGTGGGTATATATAGGACTGGCCATTGTGGAAGAAGTATCTTCCAATGCTCTGCAAAATTGTAGAATAGTAAAGAGAGGAATTGGGTGGCTATAAACGTCGGCACTCTGGTTACCAATGAAGAAAGACTTCTTGAATGCATTCATGTGAACCTTTTAGTTTCACGTATGATGATTTGAGGTCATGATCAAATGAAGTAGGAAAACAATCTTGTTGTAAAAATAAATGTGTATAAGGAACCATGTGGTAAAAGGTTGGTTGAGTTCCAACCCACCAAGACAAAGTGCCTAATATGAAAAGTAATAATCTGAAAATCAATGCGATAGTGCATTGTGTGTGAATGTGGCCATGGATATTGACACATTAATTAAGTTCATTTGAGCTATGATTTCATTTCGAAAGGTTTGGTATGCTAAACTAATGCATTTGTAAGGAATGATATTTCCTCATTGAGTAGATGAATTTGATTGATAGTTTGAACAGTTTTGAAAATTGTTTGTGAGCCACTACAAGTGTGCAATGAAAATATAATGTGCATGAGAACTAATAATTTGTTTGGATGATTGAAGTGGATATTATAGGAAGAAAGGTCTTGGCATGGTAGTGTTGTAAGTCCACGAGGAAGACCAATTCCTGTTGATTATAAAAGAGCCAAACTGCCATGAGAAATATATCTTAGGCTTGTGAATTTGGTTCCTATGTGGAATATATGTGAAAATGAAAATCTTAATTGCTGAACATGCACATGCAGAGAATGATAATTTCATTCTATTAAATAAATGGTTTGATAGCTGTGATTGAATAGTTAAGAGTAGACAATTCTGAAATCTCTTGTGAGCCTTTGTAAGTATTACAATAGAGTTTTATGGTACATGAAATACTAATAATCTATTGGCTGAATGCAAGATGGAAACATTGCAAAAAAAGTGGTCTCAAGTATGGTGATGTAGAGAGCCATCATAAATACTGATTCCTACTGTTGCAACAACCAAGAAAATTATGAGATAGAATTTCACATTTTGGGAAAAAGTTGATTTTCCTTATGAAATAAATTTGAATTTCTAAATAATTTTTTTATAATATTGTCTCAT
This sequence comes from Picea mariana, assembly GCA_032191745.1. Classification (NCBI taxonomy): domain Eukaryota; kingdom Viridiplantae; phylum Streptophyta; class Pinopsida; order Pinales; family Pinaceae; genus Picea; species Picea mariana. The sequence continues at coordinate 176,373 of JASDQU010012306.1, forward strand.
AATGA
>JASDQU010012306.1:176427-190544 GCA_032191745.1 Picea mariana
AATGCAAGATGGAAACATTGCAGAAAAAGTGGTCTCAAGTATGGTGATGTAGAGAGCCATCATAAATACTGATTCCTACTGTTGCAACAACCAAGAAAATTATGAGATAGAATTTCACATTTTGGGAAAAAGTTGATTTTCCTTATGAAATAAATTTGAATTTCTAAATAATTTTCTTATAATATTGTCTCATAATGAATGCATGTGTGTGTTACAGATGAGACAATAGTTTTTAAAGATGGAATGCTTAGACAAAAAGGATACTAATTGCACATTGGATCCTTATGTTTGTCATAAAGAGTAGACCTTAGTGGGGGTATGGAGATGAGCTGGCTCTCTCCCTGTGTGTAAGACTTGGAAATATGGATTGCTGAAGGACTGTGTAGCAGTGAAAGGATGCCTGAGCCTGGAAGGGTGAGTGCAACAAGGAAGAGATAGCACAAGAATACCACCATGAGAAAAATTCTTTCCTAAATAATATCTATGGAATAGATCATGTGACTTCTAGTTGAAGTATGAAAAGATGAATCAGGTGTTTGGAAATAGAGCACCACAAAGACAACAAGATTCTAGTAGCAAAGGCATGGATATTTTTGAATAATTTTGAGTACATATTTATATGTTGCATCGAGGAAAATGCATAAATAAGGTGGAGGGTAATGTAATACCCCTACACCGAACCCCAGTTGAAATATAATTACAAGTATGCATATAGGTTGGTGAGCCAGGAACCTCTTTTGGCCAAAGATCTTGTTTTGTATTGTGTATTTTAACTTTGAAATTAATGAAATAAAACACGACTACATGCATACCATCATGAAAATATGAGTAAGGGGGATAATATGTTATGATGTTGATTACCAAAAAATGGATAAATAAAAAGCCATGAAACCTGATAGTGCAATTCACATATGGAATCTCCTTTTTTTTGGGACCAACACTCGATGAATTTCCTATGAGCATACTTTGGAGCAAAAAAAAACATGTTTTGGATCAACAAGTTATTGAAAAAAAACATACTCGACACCCATAAACCATTCATTCAACAAAGTTTACAAAATATAAACCACCCTTATCTATCCCCCTCAACCTTGTACCTTTAAGGTGCGAGAACATGAATAAGGAATATCCATATTTCCTTTACTCTCCTCTTCCTGACAAATACAACATTCAACCAGTGTGGCATCTCCACTTTCCAATATCAAAAGAGGAATTAGCAACTCTACAAATACTTCTCAAAAAAGCGTCGGTGCTTGTCAACACAACCAATATTAACTCCTGTATTGAACATTAGCATATGGTGAATCATATACATACATACATACATTCACACACACACACACATACACACACACACACACACACACACACACACACATATAGACACAATCAACAAAAAAAACCTATTCTTATTTCACCTTCATCATTATGTCATATTTTTATTTACCCCCCCCGGACAAAATATAAACCACCCTTATCTATCCCCCTCAACCCTATACCTTCAAGGTGTTAGAACAGAATCATGGAATCTCCATATTTCCTTTATTTCCCTCTTCCTAAAAAGTATGACATTCAACCAATGTGGCATCTCCACTTTCCATTAGTGATTTCTATTTTTTTTTAAATGACAACATTACTAGGAACTGGAACTGATCTTCAAAACTTTTAAAAAGGAAACAATTGCCAATATTAAAAGAGGAATTAGAAACTCTGCAAATAATTCTCAAACAAAGTGTCGATACATCCAATATCAAATTAAGAGGAATTAACAACTTTGAAAAAACTTCTCAAACAGAGCGTTGATACTTGTCAACACAACCAATATTAACTCCCGTATTGAACAATAACATATGGTGAATCATGTTTTCATATTCTTATCTATCCCCCCTCAACCCTGACAAAATATAAACCACCCTTATCTATTCCCATCAACCATGTACCTCCAAGGTGCCATAATAGGAATAGGGAATCTCCATATTTCCTTTACTGTTCTCTTCTTGAAAAATTTGACATTCTACCAGTGTGGCATCTCCACTTTCCATTAGTGATTTCAGTTTTAAAAAAAAATGACGACGTTACTAGGAATTGGAACTAATCTTCAAATTTTTTAAAAAGGAAACAATTACCAATATGAAAAGAGGAATTAGCAACTCTGTAAATACTTCTCAAACAAAGCGTCGATACCAATATCAAAAGAGGAATTAGCAACTCTACAAATACTTCTCAAGTAGAGCATCAATACTTGTCAACACAACCAATATTAACTCTTGTATTGAATATTATCATAATCCCTAAACTATTAACCCCTAACTCGACCTAACCCTAAACCTCTAACCCCTACTCCCTAAAGCTCCATTAACCTCTAAATCCCCTAGGACCTAAACCCCCTAAACCTACCTTAAACCCTAACCTATTAACCCCTAACCCCTTAACCCCTGAGCCCTAATCTAGCCTTATTAAACCTTAAACTGTTAAAATCTTAACCCCTAACCCCTTACACCCTGTACCCATAAACCTTAAACCCCTTAACCACTAAACCATACCCTTAAACCTAATTAAAATATACATCTTATGTCTACTTCTCCTCTTCTTAACTTACTCTCAATTTTTTGTGTACATAGAATATATCCATAAAGAAAGTACAATACAATATTTTTCTTCTACATTTAACATATAAATATTTACAAAAACAATATGCAATATAAAGAAATATGATGAATAACTTACCAAGGGACGATATTTATGCCTGCCTTCAAGGTGTAGATACTCTCTACAATGTTTTTTAGTTGTTTGTATAAAAGTATCCTTCTATTACAGCCCCTATTTTTTTTACAAGGGAAATGACATTTTTGATCACCCAAAGCCTCGACCAATGCAGATATCACGTCTCGGCTTTGTCCTCCTAGAGGAATGTTATGTGAAATTTTTCCTTACCAAAATTTTTGTTGTTCCTGAGATTAATCCTAAGGCTCAAATAATAATGTCAGGCATCATGAGTGTTTAAAGAAAATGTTTTAATGAGTGCTTTTCCTACCTTTCGTTTGATGAGAAATGACCTTTAAATGAAATTAATAATAGGACAATACAAAGGTTGTATTTCGTTATCCGAGTCACAATTATTATATCAAATGGTGTGGAAAAGAATTACAAAACTATTAAACAAAGCCATGCATCAATTGCATATGAATCTCTCCTTGTTTTCAGTGAAAGAAAAATAGAGAACACACCCTTGAACATGATATAGAATGCAATAATTCACACAAATCATAGGTCTTGTTTTACTTACAATAAATATCAAGGAAAAACTGCTTACCGAATGAATTGCTGATATAATATGATCGCAGTAGTTGTAATACTAAATTGCAATCAATTGCTCTTCAAGGAATTGCATAAAGAAATTCGGAGAAATGGAAACACAAAGGAAACATGTAACTCAAATTAAACGAAAATTAGAATCTCTGTCTACACTTGTATTAATACTAAAAAAAAAGAGAGTTTCTCTATTACATCCAGAAATAAGCAACTCTCTATAGATATTAAATCTATGTATTTATACAAAATCTGTCACAACTGAAAATCGTTGGAATTCTTACAATATTTAACTAAAAATAACATGCATCTGAATAAAACAACAACATGTAAATTTTGATGAGTTTCGCTACGTTCTCTTCTGTCTCTTCGTTTGCTGGTAGAAGCGCTCCTTCTCCTTAATCCTTTGGGTTGGGTACACATGTCATTAAGGACACCTTAATCATTTATCATACTGTCCTGACTATTTTAATTTCGTTTCCATCTGTCCCTTCAGATATGTTCAACGAGGCAATGAATCACAGTCGAGGTCATGGGGTGAGGATAATCAGAAGAATAACACAATGGATAATAGACACAGGGAAGAGTAACCATCTATGGAAATAATGATGAGGGAACAAATGTATGATGATGAAGTGGGATAAGTGGAGGTTAGAATGCGGGTGGACGGGGTAAATGACTGTTGGACGGTGAAAGGTAGAGAGGGTGGAAATCTACCGAATATCGAATCCGTGGAGTAGTTAATCTTTGAATAATCGCTTTTACAACTTAATTAACCATGTTTTAAAAATGTTGAATTAACTTTGAGTGTTTCAGAAGTTCGGACTTCGGGGGTTCTAAAAAATAACACAAGAGAGGTTCCCCAAAATCCGAAACCGTGAAGTAAATAATTATGAATAATCTTCCTTAAGTCTTAATTAATCGAGTTTAAATTTCATTATTAGGTGTTTCATTAATTGATTTTTACTCTTTGAAATGCCCAATTCTTCAACATTCGAAACTTCGATGATTTGTGAACTCACTCTTCATTAAACTCCCGAAGGGTCCTCTCCCTGAGTGACATGGCGGGGATGACGTCATTCTAGATGATGTGTCAAGAAGAGATAGGTTCCACGTGTCACCTGAGAGCATGTGAATGATCCAATGGAAACTTAAGAAATAAATGCCACGTGTCATCTTATAAAATATTTAGAAGCCACGTGCTCTATGAATCATGTTCGTGAGTTCTTTATTGTTTATCGTAGACTGTTATTTTCGTGTTTCAAGGCTTCGGGGTTTTTATCATTTAGACTTATGAGAACATCCGAAGCACGAAGATCTGAAGAGACCGTTAGGGATTTATGCTTTAAAACTCGATTGACTCCAAAACTATGGAAGTTATTAGGATCGCTTGATCAAATTAAGGGAACTCATCAACGACGGATGCTGTACGTGCTTTGTTATTAAATGAAAACCAATGAATTTGATTTAAAATTAAAAGGCCACTTTGCGTAGAATTTTATTTCTAAGAAGGCAAAAACTATAAACTAAAAAGTTCAAAATTGTGTGTGTTCCAACATAGGCTCCACCTGAGGATTGTGGATCCTTATGAAGTGCGAAAGAACAGTAGACCGAGTGCCTTTATTGGGTAAATGGAGTCATTTTTTTTTAAACATTTTCCAGTTTTACTGAAGAATTAATCATTCATAGAAGAACGAACTTAACCAAATCTCGAGAACCTCCGAAAAATATTAGGTTAATTTCTCTTAAGTCAGACTATTAAAATTTCCTTTTCTTAAAATGAATTTTTKGAATTGCTTAAGATAATCAAAATAGTTTTAACTAAAATATCAGACTTAGACTAACTTCATTTGCATCAAGGTTAAGAAGATGTAACAATTTATTTTAGGGAGTCCCTAGTTGGTTCAAAGTGTAAATATCACCGGAAAGAGAATTAGAAGACATAGTATGTTSTATGGATATGTATGACAACCTTGCATATATCATAGACATTGCTTCACTTCCAACGAGCATGTTCTGTACCTCGGTGGAGTTGTCCACTTMTCCCATTGAATTTCCTTTCACCACTTCAATCAATACTTTTGTACTTTGCTGAGATGAGGGGAATCATTATATGAATTTCCTTTCATCATCTCTTTTGGACTAGATGGGGGCAATCAAATTATGAATTTCCTTTCACAATATGTCTTATATTTTAATATTTTGAAGTGGGGGAAATCAATCTGTATGTGTCACACAAGGGATGATATCTGTTTAATTTTTTTGAAAAGAAGGTCTGCCAACGATTTTGAGAATACTCTGAAACTAACTCTCTTCCAATTTACAATACACCTTTGCCTATAAAGGAGAAATTTATGGGAATATTAATCTTTCCACGGATTAACCTTGAGCGAATTAGTCAATTTAAAGTATGATAAGAGAGATAAAATTATTAGGATTAGCCTAGACATACTTTTTCAATTGAAATCCAAGGAGGATAAAGATTTTCGCCTAACCTTGCTTTGAAAATATATTTTTGAGTTCTCAGAGTCTAGGTGAGCTTCCTTCTTTTTATGAAGATTAAGCAAGGGTAAAGGAAATATGAAAAGGGTAAGAAATTGGGGATAGACGAAAGTAACCAAATGAGAATTCAGAAGACCTAACACAAAAATTCCAATCCCACACAAGTTTTTGCATTTAATTCATAATTCCTTCCAACTTGTTTATTATTATTTTATTTTTGATTCAGAGGTGGCTTTAAACTTTATCAATACGATATTTTATGATGCAATTTTATACTTCTCTTATTTTTAGGTTGGGTGACAGTACTATTATGAGTGAAACTTCCTTCCCATTTGTTTCAAGAATTCCTTAAAAATCTTATTTGAACTAGAAAGGTAGGAATTCATACCTCGTTTTCCCTTTTGAACTTTCAATTAGGCAGATCATTAATTCCTCACCTATTCTGAGGGAAATTTAATGTTTTGAAAAATGAGTGTCGGGTTTTGATGCATCCTTATCTCTTGTTTAACAGGATGTATTCTGTGTAGGAATGAAATGCGATATGTCAGAAAATTCCACAGAATAGAGATGGTATGTGAAACATATGCTTTTATAGTCTGCTTTTATGATGTCAAGTAAACATGGTTTATTTACAACAAACGATAAAATGTCTTGAATAATTTACAATGGAAAGGTAAAATTGCAAATTGAAAAAAGAAAAAAAACGTCAATCCAAACCGATACATACAATGGGAAGACTGAAATATGACTACTGCATGAAATTTTTTAAGTAACGCCCATTGATAGGAGCATCAAGGATTTATCCATCGAGGTTTTCCAGTAAGAAAGAGTTTTTTCCCTCAGTAGCTGCAATCTTGAATGGTCCGAATCAGAAATGATCGAACTTTCCATGTTTCCCTGCATCTTCTTTTCTAGCGTCCCACTTTAAAAATAGATCGCTAGGAAGAAGCTCCTTTTCTTTAGTCTTTTTATCAAAAAGGGCCTTCATATTATCCTATTAATTTTGAATTTTATCGTCTACTTTGGCTCTATTTTGCTGAACTTTGATGATTTGATTCATCCTTCTTGTAACGTCGTTTGGATCTTCATTTGCATCTTGCCAGAGTTTCATCACATGAAGAGAAAGATTGATAGGAAGGACAACGTCAGTACCATAAACCAATTGAAAAGGGGACATACCTATTGATTTCTTGGTGTCGATTTGGTTCGCCCATAGAGCATATTTTGAGTGGATGTGCCAAGCCTTTTTATTTTCTGTCAACAATTTTTTTATTATAGTCATTAGGCTCTTGTTAGAAGATTCAGTCAACCCATTTCCCCGAGGATAATAATAGGCTATAGAATGACCTAACACAATATTGTATTTCTGGAAGAAATTGACCATTGCCATAGAATTAAAATCTTGAGCATTTTCAGTAACTATTTTCCGAGGACAACCAAATCTCTATGGGATGTTTTCTTCCAAGAAGTATATTACTACCGAATCTGTAGCATTCCGAGTTGGAATGGATTCTACCCATTTTGTGAATTAATCGGTAGAAGTTAGAATCCATCTATGTTGAGAACTTGATTGCAGATGGATTTATCCGATGAAGTCTAGGCCCCATTTTTGAAAAGGAGCTTCATCTTTCACTGGGATTAAAGGTAGGGCAGGGAGTTTTTTCTTGCCAACGAACAATTGGCACGAATTACAGGCTCTGACCCTCGTGTTCACATCAGTAAATAACTTTGGCCAGTAATATACATCCCTTAAAATATTGTAGGATGTTGCTCTCCGAGCATGGTGTCCTCCACACATTCCTTCATGGAATTCATCGATGATGCCTTCTGTTTCAGATTCTGTTAAGCAACATAACAAGAAACCTAGATGGTCTTTCCAGTACAACCAACCATTGATAATACAATATTTAATTGCATGTAGCTTCAAAGTCCTTACTTTAGATGGAGTCATGTCATTCAGGAACTGAAGGGTAAGGAGGTATGTAACAATATCGTGATACCAGGTAGAGGCAAAAAAATTATCTTCAATTCGAATAGTAGGCGCCTGATCATCAATTTCCTCTATGTCGAGGATAGATTCGTGTGATTTGAGGTTATTTATCCCAAGCACCCTGAAATTCGATTCGGCTAATAGCTTCACCAGGCCTTGACCTAAGACTAGCTTGGTCGGTTTCACTTCTAGATCAAACTCTTGAATTTTGGCCAACCATTGACCTCTTCTTCCATCATTGTCTAGCTGAACCAAGATGTCTTTGATAGAATTTGTTGGCATGTAAGCGATTCTTTTGGAATGCAATACATATGTTTTGAAGGCCTTGAGATCCTTCACCATTGCGTATGATTGCTTCTCAAGTATATCATATCTTAATTCTGCATCCCTGAGGATTTTACTGAAGAAGGCTATTGGTTGCTCGAATCCTTCCTCGTTCTTTTGTAGGAGTACTGCCGCAACAATATGTTCAGAAGCGAATGAGAAGAATAATAATTCCTTTGTATAGTCCGGACTTGCTAGCACTGGTGCTTCCCCTATAGCTTTTTGTTGACAGGAAGATTTGACATGCCATTAACTTGAAGAATAAATCCGGTCCAGGGTTGTCTAAATAACCCACGCTGTTTGGTGTAACCTATTATGACGGGTTTAATGGCTCTATTAGCCAATTAAGGTCCTAAAAATAATAAAAGAGACAAACTAATCTAAAGCTACGATTCTAACAATTTATATACTAATTACAAGTGTTCAAATAGAAACGTGAATATACAAACGATTATAAACAATCTATATACAGTTTGCAAGGTTTACTTGAAATGTTGTGAAATAAATGTTCGTAATAGTGTTTCTAACTAAGATAAAGAAAGAACATAAACCTTTTTGTTTTCTTTTCGAATGTTTAAAGATTTTAAACTAATAAGTACTAAGAAAATACAATTGAAACAACAATACATAAAAATTCAAAGCTAATTTATGCAATCATTGTTTCATTAATAAATAATTTAACTAAATAACACACAGACTAATCTGTTGCTGATCAACGAAATTGATATTATCTTTCTATGTTGTCTGAGCTCCTTCTTGTCCTGCTTGTGAGGGAAACCTGTGACAGAACAATACTAGTACTTTCAGAATAAATTTAAAGAAGTGTTTGATGTGTTGGAGTGAGAATATAACAAAAAAATGATGACTGATTAAAAATCCCATGATCTTATGATAGTCAATAACTACGAATGAGAAAAAACTCAATTCTGAGTATTGATTTTATCCATCATTTAACATTAAGAATAAATTCAATAATAATCAAATGACAAATTGATCACACATACAACATGGAATAACAAATTATGGACAACATTTAAATACTTAACAATATGAAACACCATATGATGACAAAGATAAAGCCGCATCAAACATAATAATATCTCATAAGATTGAGCCAATAAAAGAACATAATAGAATAAGCATCACACAGGTCTAAATCCAATGGTGAATAACTTTCCCATATCATTTCCCAAAATCACATGTCCATACTGTGGTCCAAAAGGAATTTTTTGGATAATAGACTCTTAAAGATTGAAAAAATTAATACATAAATGATAGCAATTAACCATGTATTGATAAAACAGACGAAAGCTAATTTAAATCAATGCATAATCAATTACTCAAAGAATATGAAGATATTATAATGAAAGAAAAACCATTTTACTTACATAACAAAAGCCATTAAGAAACATGGAATTCCATATTCGTCTTTGAAAATATTTGTCCGTTCTCCTAGAGATTCCAGCGATCCATTACTCCATTTGAAAAAAAAAGGTTTACAAAAGAAATAATATACAAAAGAGAAAGGATAAAAATCCTCCTCTCAAATTCTTCCATCCATGGCTCTGAACTTTCTCATATATTTATACAATGAATGAACAGTCTGGGTGTCACTAATAATTTCCACCATCTGAAATTTTTCTCGTAAAGAGACACCAATATCTCTCAAATAGTGCATGTTTTTGGGAAAATTTATTTGTTGAAGCTAAATGGGTCCATTTGGGAGATGGGTTTTCAACCATTTCTTCAAATTCCTCACGGTTTGGCTGTAATCAGTCCTGCAAAATTGTGTGTCTGTTCTTGACACCTTTCCAAATTTTATCTGTTGTTGCTCATAAATGTATTTGCAACAATCCAATATTATTTTTGGATCAATCATCTTGAACTTATTTAGATAATAAAATCAAGCTATGATCAGATCCGTACCAAATAACTGATAATAGAAACCTATGAAACAAAAAAAAAAGCCCTAAATTAATAACCTAAAAATTGTGAATAAAATAAAATCTAAAACAATAAAATAAAAAAAATGAATTTAAACTAACTATAAGTTCTAAACAAACATTGTTTATATTTTCCTTTCAAATATGATCTTAATTCTAGAAGATTCAAGTTGATGGAGAGGAGAAAAATATTAATTTTGATTTTTCACAAAATCAAACAAATGATAGATAATTATTTTTTTTATTATTATTTTTATTTTGAAATGAGATGCAAAATGAAAAAAGAATTTAATTAATTAATATCACCAAATGATTTTATGAAAATGAGAAACCAACCAAGATATTATTTGATGAAGTATTGAACCCATTATTCAAAATAGTCAAACTTGCTAATGAGCAAAATAAAGAACACATAATCATAATTTAAACGAAAGTAAACAGTTGATAAAAATTAATGTTTTTGCTTAAATTGAGATTTCTATGATCGTTTCTAAATTTTAACACATACTCTTGTAATGAATGTCTCATACTATAGTGAATGTCTTAAGTTTGTCTCAAAGCAAGCCAAGGTATGGAACTATTTGAAAAGGTTGATTCTGTAGCTCATTATAATTATCAAGATTCTAACGGGGGCCCTTTAAATTTTGTAAAACTTTAGGGGGGAGTTGTTGGGGCCCAACACTTTCTTGACTCACTTGAAAGATGATTTAGCTTCTGCAGTCCATTTCACTTCGCTGTCCTTCTTCAACATATCTGTAATCATTTTGATTATTTCAACAAAGTTGGGAATAAATCTTCTTAAAAAGTTGATCTTTCCTAAAAAAGATTGAATTTCTTTTCTGTTCCTAGGGATATTAATTGTGTCTATAGCCTCAACTCGCTTAGGGTCCACCTTGTTTCCTTCTTTTGACACTATATGGCCCAAAATATTACCTTCTTGCATTGCAAAATGTGATTTCTTGGGATTAAGAGACAAACCGAACTTTCTGCATTTTTCGAAGGTCTGTCTGAGGTGAAACAAATGTTATGCATCAGATTTGGAAAAAATCATCAAATCATCAAGATAAATAACAACAAATTTGTCTCTCTCACCGATGAACGCGATACACATCACTCTCTATAAATTATCTCCTGCATTCATCAAACCAAATGGTATTTTATCGTACATAAAGGTTCCCTACAGAGTGGTAAACATAGTCTTTTCTATGTCTTCTTCATGGAAAACGATCTGATTATATCCGAAAAAACCATCAATCATGGAAATCATTGTTAGCTCCAAATACCTTCTCTAGAACATGATCCATTTTCAGGAGCGAGTAGTTGTCTTTAAGGGACGACTGATTTAAGTTTCTAAAATCAACACAGAGCCTTATTTTTCCATTTTTCTTTCTAACGGGGACCAAATTAGCTACCCATTCAGAGTACCTGAGTGGAACAATGATATTTTCATTGAGAAGTTTCTTAACTTCCCTTTCTATCACTGGAAGGAGAATATGGTTTATCTGTCTGAGTTTCTGCATGAAAGGTTTAATACCATGTTTAAAGGAATCTTATGTTCAATAACAGAGGTATCGTAAATTTTCATATCATCATAATACCAAGAAAAAACATCTTTGTACTTCCTAAGCAATTCAACTTACTTACTCTTCATTTGGGCCGGAAGGTATTTTGATATCTTGACCAATTTGGGATCTTCATTGTTCCTACGTTACAGTCTTCAACTTCTTCGGGCTAAGGTTGTAAGGTAGACTTTAAAGTTATGTCATCCTGGTCAAAAAAACTTTCTAAGGGGATTAGGCATCTGGGAATCTGATTTTCTTAAGAAAGAGCATGCGGTGGTTTGCAATCTTGTCTTTTCCGGGTTCTCTCCTTCCTGTATAATCCAAGTAGGATCATTCTGGTTTTTCTGATCTATGTGAGTTTCAAAAAACTCATCAATGATTTCTAGGAACTGTTTGATTTGTTTGTCATATTCAAACAATTGCCAGTGTTGGACATTGTTTAGGATCGAAGGTTTGTCTCATATTGATGTGATATTTCATTTTCAAGACAATAGGCGGTATGAAGGTTGCAACAACCTTGGCTAAGGAATCAGCTTGTTGATTCTCCATCCTGGGAATAGAGTGAATATTAAAGACAAGAAGAAGTTCTCTATAAGACCCCATGCACAATTCCTATAGGATCTCAACCTTGGATGCTTAGCTTGATACTGTTGTTTTACTTCTTTTACAATAAGCTCTGCGTCACCATAAACTATTAGATGTTTGATTTTTAGCTTCCTTCCAGCTTCTAATCCTAAAACCAGAGCTTCATATTCGCAGACATTATTCATATAATCAACCTCCCATTATAATCTATAAGAAAAAGGAATAACATACTCGTCATCTGGTGCCACAAATAAAACTCCATCTCCTGCTCCCTCGCAAGATGAGGCACCATCGAAGAAAATTTTCCACATTCCTTCTCTAACATTTACATTTTTCTTTGTCGTTTCTATTTTTTTTTTAATTTCTTCTTTTGTACATTCCTCAAAATTGTCATCTATAGATAATATACAATTTTCTAAGTCCTGATCAACAACATAGACTGGGTAATTATTTGGGTTTTGAGGGTCACTTACAGTATACGCCAGTCTATTTTCTTTGTACAGTTGCATGAATTTCCCACCAAAATTGGGATTGTAGCATAATTCATGTCCAGTTGAATTGATCCTCCTAACTTGGTGCCCCAAGACCTAGATAGAAGCATGCCATACTTGGCAGAAACGTCAACAACAAACACATCCATAAAGATACTTTTCATAGGGATCTAAGCAAGATTTACTATCAAATATTTAATCATACCTAGGCACTTAACCTTTCTAGAATCAAACGAGCACAAGTCTTGATAAGGTCTGATAATTTCGAGGCCTAACTTTTCCATGATAATTTTAGGCATTAAATTATGAGAGGCCCCGAAATATAACATGCAATTGTGGAGTAAATGGTTGTGCACAGTTACTGTAATATAGAATGGAGCAACATAATCCTTATTGTTTTCAATGTGTGGACCGAACATGATCGTAGGTTTTTTGTCCCGCAGATTAATAATGTCTTCTTGACATTGAGCATCAGAAAAAATTATCGCATTAGTGATTTGATTTTTATAAATCAGTTTTTTTGCAAGTTCAACCAGATGCACAGGGATTTTAATTTTATTAAATTCATTTTCTAAATTAAAACCCCCAATTGTCTTCTCAGTTTCCTTGGTTTGAAATTTTGCTTCTGTATTTTCCAGCTTCTTAGTTTGCACCATTTTTGTTTCACTTGCTTTGTTTGGGCAACTTGTGTTTCAGTTGATGGTTTGGAAACTGCTGCCTCATTCACTTTACTTCATGATAAAAAAAAATTGGTGGAGCATTTGTAGAATTATTCTGTTTGGGCCTTAAATCATACTTATGTTGGAGTTCGGTCATTATTGAGTTGGAGAGACCTTGATAGGTAGAATATCTCAGATTGTTGATGCTTTCCTCATTATTAAAAAAGGATTCCAGGTCTAAAGATTTATCATAATCCTTCCATGTTAAGAGTGTCTCAATATCATCATCACTAAGGTTGTTTAGATCTTCTTCGAACTCCTCATAATCTTGCATTTCATTCGTCTGCATGAAATTTTCAGTTTTAAACAAAGCTTGGATCTTTTGATCTTCATTTTTTACTTGTATTTGTTGTATCTAAGGGTTAGGGTTTGTCCTAAACTGATTCTTAACGTATGGATCAGGTTTGTCTTGATCTAATTCCATCCTGGAAATTTTGTTTGATAAATATTTAACAATCTTGGCCATCTCATCCATTTTTTCATCTGTGAACTTCCTAGATTCAGAGGGTCTTGCCTATTCTTTGAAACGCCTAGGTTCTCTGGTTCCCATATCAACCTTAGTTTTTAATTTCCCAGATTCCATCATATTGGATTCAATTTATATAGCATCGCCTTCATTCCTAATAAAGTGGTAGATCTCCTTTCTCTTAGAAGTAGAGCGAAGTCTTTATCAAAATCCCCTGCAAAATTTA
>JASDQU010012307.1:8975-19367 GCA_032191745.1 Picea mariana
TTCTCTAACTAGGAATTAAAGGTTGGAGGATCTACAGTTTTAGGTTCATAACTCCTTTCATGAGGTATGCCACTCATGCATTAATGGGCCTTGGAATGATCACCAAAGAGACTCGTCATCCTCTCCTCCATATGGCTCAAGGTCCTAGACCCTATTTTATTATCTCTTGTGCCATATCACCAAAGATAGCCATGGAGGTCTCCTCCAATGGCCTAGACCCCCTCTAGCATACCCTATTGAAGGATCATGTATCTTCCGATTGCCCAAAACTAGGGTTGGACCAAATTAGTTACCCTCCCAATAGATTTCTAGAATAGTGCATGACTTTCTTCTCAAATCCCATTATGTAGTCAATGTATCCATTTTATGACATCATTGGAATCAGATTCACAATGAGTCCACCCTAGGTACTCATATAAAAACCCTCCTTCTATGGAACCTAGATACTCCTACATAAATGGAAACCCCCCTACAAACTCTCCATAAAGACACTTCATTTTAGTCTATAATACATCCATTTATTTTTGTAGATGACATGATATATTATACACTGCTACAGTTGATAAAGGTGAAACAGATCCACTCAACACCATTTTATTTTATAGAAGTCAATCAAATGATGGACATTTAGTTCTCTAGGAAATGCTTCAGGTTATGTTCAAATATCCACTCAATAGCAGTCAACACATATTGCCTCACGGTGGCAATACACACAATAATTAGGGCTTAACTACTAGCAAGTTATCTGTCTCCTTTGATATGTACACATACCTTCATTATTTATAGAATTTTTCGTACATAAGATTGCTCATTGTTTCTTGTTTGTGCTTCAAACCCTTCATGCTAGTGCACTTTAAGCACTAATATGTGCTTATAAAAAATTCAACTAGAGATAGCCCTTAAACTAAACTCTAGTTTCTCAGTTATACTTACCAAATCTACTAGGTCTTTGTAAACTTGTTACTTCTAATCAACATTATGCAATCATTTACATTCAACAAATGTTGATTTTACCACTTCAACCCAACATGTGGAAGTTGCCTCAAAATAAAATAACTTTATCTACTAAAAACACAAGTGAGTAATCATCTAAACAAGTAGAGGAATCATAACTAGGAAACCAAATCAAGCACACATAAACATCAATATTTTTGGGTATAAACCCCTAGAAAAACCTCGAAGGGAAAACCAATGTTGAGAATGATTTCATTATGATAAAATCAGGGCCCCCATAACATTGATAATCGTCCACTGAAAGCAATACAACTGTAGACAAACCTGACAAATCTTGACCTGTTGTACGAACAAAAACTACATGCTTTTTGAGGTGTACGTGACTTTCCTTCACCAAAACTGTGGATGTATGCGACTGTATCCACTGAAACATGCATCCATGTACAAAAGGACTGTATGGTAAACTTCCATACAACATGACACTTTCATGTAGATTCCTCTGACTGAAACCTACCTGTGTTGCCTCTGTTCTCTCTTCTCCTTAACTTGATCTCTTTATGGAAGTCCTTCTCCACCTATCCAAGATATTGAATCACAATCCTTCGTGATCCAATACTTTGTGTGTTGACTCTCTGAACACAACTAATGTCAAGTATCAAGTGTCAAGTCTTCCTCCTTCCCCCTAACGTTTCTTTTATAATCGGGAGTTATTATCTATTTCTAATCTCCATAGTGATTGAACGTTGAGATTACTTCTCACACCCACTTTAGATTTAGAAACATGCTAATTACTTTTAACACTTTCCTTAAATAAATCAATTAAATAATTAATTAATTAATTAATAAAAACAATTTTATTTTAATAATTCCTTTCATTAAAGTAAATTCAAGAATAGAAGGTTTTGGACAATTTCCACACGTCTACACACATAGACATGTGCTGAAACACATGTTTGATGTTACCACTAGCATAAACACTCCCTCTTAGCGAGGAAGGCATTATGAACCACTCCAACTCCACTCTGAAGAACAAAAAGTTCCCTTTCTCCAAGGGTTTGGTAATAATATATGCAACCTGCTTATCTGTGGAAATGTATTGAAGCTTCATTTCTCTCATCTAGATCCTATCCCAGATGAAGTGGTATATGGTCTCAATAAGCTTGGACTTGTCATAGAATACTGGATTCTCTGATATTTTCATACAACTATGATTATCACAGTATATAACCATATGCTGCAACTCCTGATCAAATAAACATGCAAGAAACTTATGAAGCCAAATGGATTCACAGCTAGCCATACTTGCTGCCATATACTCTGCCTTTGTTGAACCGAGTGCTATAGAATTCTACTTCTTGTTGAACCAAGTAATCACTGCTAATCCCAAGCTGAAGCAACACCCCAAGGTTATCATTTTGTCTACTGCACTTCTTGCCCAATCTGAGTCTGTATATCCCTGCAACTCCACTCCATATCCTCCAAGATATCTCAATCCATACTCCATTGTACCTCTCAAGTACCTGAGTGCATGTTTTGGTGTGATCCAATGCACATGCCTCAACTCCACCATGAACCAACTCAAGTTGTTCACAACAAGACAAATATATGGCATGTTGTTGACCAAATACATCAAGGACACTATTAGTCACCTATATATCATAGGATCCGCCAACTTTGAACATGAAGTGATAAACTTCTTCATATGAGTAATTATAGTTATGGCCATCGTTTATAGTCCTCCATCTCGAATATCCTCAATATCTCTACTGCATAATTCCCTTGTCCAAGGAATATCTCTCTCGATACCTATCGTACCTCTAACCCCAAGAAATAATGAATCAAGCCAATTCCATTCATCTTGAACTCACTTTCTAAATATTCTTTGCACCCTGCAATAAGATCCTCTGCACTTGTGAGAAATAAATCATCAATGTACATAACCAACATGAGTGGATCCAATCCAACAAGTATGAAGTACAAGTTAGGATCCGCCTCACTCTTGGTAAATCCCATACTCTGCAAGTATCCATTGATCTTGGAATACCACACCCCGGGTGCATGTTTGAGTCCATATAAGGATTTATTAGGCCTACACACACGAGACTCCTTCACATGTACTTCAAATCCCTGATGTTACTTTATGTATACTTCCTCCTCAATGATCCCATTGAGGAAAGTTGTTTTTAGTTCCATCTGATGTATCCTCCACCTCATAACTGAAGCAATAGAAATAACATCTCAAATAGAAGAATACCTAGCGACTGGAGCAAACGTCTCCTCTTATTACACTCCTTCTTTCTGGGAGAACCCTCTCTCTACAAACCTCGCTTTCAACTTCACGATGCTACCATATGCAACATGCTTGATCTTGTATAGCCACCTAGAACTCACAACTGACTTCCCCTATGGTCTCGACACTATGCCCCAAACATCATTCCTCATTATAGAGGTGTACTCCTCTACCATGGAATCAATCCATACATGTTGATATATTGCTTCCTCAAAATTGGAAGGATCAACATCAATGATGCTACTCATAAGCATCATATAGTTCAGAAACTTATTTAGAGACCTTCTCTCTTTGACAACACTCCTTGGAGCCTCACCAGTATCCCTTAATGTCTGTAATATCCATCAGGGTCTCCTAATAGGACTGGAAGGGGCTAACTCTTCCTCCCCACATGAAGTATGAACTACTTACTGTTGTCCATCATTCGGTGCTTCCTGCTCCTTGTCCTCTACTACAGATGACTCCCGAGATATGCTAGATGCCAAGTTATCCTCGAACTTAACATATCTACTCACAATTATCTTCTGCTACGCTGGAATGAAGATCCTATAATCCTTTCTAATCTCACTGTACCCCACAAATATTCCTTTATGTCTTGAAGACTCCAACTTTTTCCTCTTCTCCACAAGAACATGGATGTAAATTGGACAACCAAAGATCC
Source organism: Picea mariana (assembly GCA_032191745.1). Lineage (NCBI taxonomy): Eukaryota > Viridiplantae > Streptophyta > Pinopsida > Pinales > Pinaceae > Picea > Picea mariana. The sequence continues at coordinate 12,881 of JASDQU010012307.1, forward strand.
TCAAATGACCAATCTCTAGCTTCACTCCTAAGAATGCCTCCTCCAGGGTATTTTCCCCCAACATCATTTGACAACTCTTGTTTTGCACATATAGTGTTGTGTTACATGCCTTTTCCCATAGGAACATAGGCAACTCTTCGTCATGTATCATATCCTTGGCAGAACCGATGATGGACCGATTCTTTCTCTCCGCAACCCCATTCCGTTGAGGGTTGTATGAGATTGTTAGCTCCCTCTTGATACCCACCTCTTTGCAAAAATCCTTGAAGTCATTGGAGGTGTACTCTCCCCCATTATCCGACCTCAAGACCTTGATATTATTACCTATATTCTCTACCTGAGCTCTAAAATCTTGAAAACGACTAAAGACCTCATCCTTGGTCTTCATAAAGAAGATCCATGTTTTCTAGAAAAAATCATAAATAAATGTCACATAGTATGATGATCCATGTAATAATGCAACTGACATCAACCCACTCACATATGAATGAATAAGATCCAAGATCCCCTTGGACCTACTCTCGTTGCTAGGAAAAGCATCCTTGGCATTCTTTCTAGGTGCACACCCTCTGCACACTCCCTACTGCTCAATTTTGAACTATGTAAGACCTGTAACAATCCCTCTCCAAATCGAGAATGCCTTGTAGTATAGGTGTCCCAACCTCATGTGACATAACTCACATATGCTGTCAAGATTTCTCCACAACCTGTATAAAGTTACTTATCTAAATCCAATGACCACTGCATTGTCCGGGCTAGATTTCTCTAGAAATATAAGTACTTTCCCTCTCTGAAAAGTAATGGAAAAAATCATTTCCTTCATAGATGAGACTAAAAGCAAATTATTCTTCAAACCTGGTAGATAAAACACATATTGGGCATCTAACAAACCCCTTGACTCGAGTTGGAATGTAACTGTTCCCTCTCCCTTCACTACATACTTTTCATCATCACCAAGATCCACATGAACATCTAAGTCACTCTTCGTCAGACTACTAAATAGATCCCATGCTTCTTTCATATGATGGGATGCACCACTTTCCAAGAAATAATCACTGCTCGTAGTTATGCTGGTAGAAATGCAATAAACCAATGAGTAATCATTCTCAAACTTCGTTGCAAACTCATCAAGCTATGTCTCTAATGATGCTAATGTCTACGTTTTTCCATTACCATTCTTCTTCTTCTCCAGACACTGAGCTGCATAATGTCCATTCTTATGACATGATAAACACTTGATTTTAGTCAAGTCCTTCTTCTTTCTTGGCTGTGATGAACCTCCATCATTGTTACCCTTCTTGATAGAATTATTTCCTTTTCCCTTCCTTGTCTTACTGAAAAGAGCCAAGTTGTCTTTACTACCTCCTTGCTTGTTTCTCTTGGACTCCTCTCGAGTCTCTTCGTGGATGCAATCATCTGAAAGTCTCTGCCAATATATGAAAGGTTCCTTAGCACAAACTCCCTTGACAAATGGTCCCCATGACTTGAGAAGACCATTCAATGCCACATTCACGAGCTCTGCATCCTTTGTTTTCTCCCCTATGGATGCAAGTTGATCATGCACTTGTGTGATCCTCTTGAGATAGCTAGTAACATTATCATATCTAGACATCTGCACCGGTCTGATTTTATTCCTTAAGACCATCTTCCTATTCATGTTTGTGCTCTGGAATAACCCTACCAAGGCATCAAACATCTCTTTGGTCATCTTCTTCTTGGTTACGTGAGGGATTAGATGATCCTTCATGGAATACATGAGGACCCTCTCTACTTTGATGTCCTTATTATTGTGAGCTTCCAAAGTTGTTGGATCTATCGATGGAGTAATAACTTTGTCCATTAACTCCCAAAGGCCATACTCCTTTAACGCCAAAGTTACTCTTTCTTTCCAATAGAGGAAATTGGATGCTCCATCCAATTTGTATTCAACTCTTAACGATGTTGTTTCCATCCCTAAGACCTGATAACCATCCCTGGAAATAACATGTTGCTAAAAACTGCCCTTGTACTAATCTGTACAGACTTGTATGCGATTGTCACCACTAGATCTTGCGTATGTACACGATTGTGATAATTGAAACCTGCATATCTACGTGACTATGACCATTACAACCTGAATATACGCGATTGTGCTCAAATCCTCCCACGTATGTACGCGACTGTGCTTTATGTGACCCACGTACACCTCTGTACACCTGGAAAAACAACAAATTTTACCTCAGTACGATTGTTTCCTTGAAATTTGTCCTTTGATTTATGCATATTGATTATGGATATGCTATGGATCCGAGATCATGTACTTGGTTTCCTCTTAGAGCACCTGCTCTAATACCATGTTGAATTTACCACTTCAACCTAGCACTCGACAATTAACTCAAAATCAAATAACTTTATCTACTAAAAGCACAACTCAGTAATCAACTAAACATGCAATCGAAGAATAAAATACGAAACCAAATCAAGCACACATAAACATCAATATTTTTGGGTATAAACCCCTAGAAAAACCTCGGAGGGAAAACCAGTGCCAAGAATGATTTTATTATGCTAAAATTAGGGCTCCTGTAATAGGGATAGTGGCCCACTAAGAGAAATACAACTACAGACAAACTTGGAAAACCATGACCTGTTGTACGAAATATTTTTTGAGGTGTACGTGAATTTCCTTCTGTGAACCTGTGTATGTACGTGACTATTTCCATTGAAACCCGCATACATGTATGAAAAAATTTCGTATGACACGACACTTTCCTGTGGCTTCCTCTCACTGAAACCCACCCACACTACCTCTATTCTCTCTTCTTCTTGACCTGATCTCTAGATGGAATTCCTTCTCCACCTATCCAAGATCTTGAATCATAGTCCTTCATGATCTAATATTTTGTGTTTCGACTTTCAACACAACTCCTGTCAAGTATCAAGTGTCAATTCTTCCTCCTTCCCCCTAGCCTTGCTTTTATAGTCATAAGTTATAATCTATTTTTAATCTCCAAAGTGATTGACCGTTGAAATTACTTCTCACACCCACTTGAGATTTAGAAACATGCTGATTAATTTTAACACTTTCCCTAAATAACTCAATAAATTAAATAAATAATTAACTAATAAAAACAATTTACTTTAATAATTCCTTTAATTAAAGTAAATTCAAGAGTAGAAGGTTTTGAACAATTTCCTCACATCTAGACACAGAGACCCCGACCTGTGCGGAAATAATGATATTATTGACACTTGCTTGGTCGGGACGTTTAGACCAACCAGATTAAGTATATTGACTCTTATTTTGTCGAGATCTTTGGACCAACCAAATGGCGCACATTTTCTATGAAGATGATTGTCATTAAATCTTGATAATATGGTGTAAATCTCCTTCAACCTCACAACACAGAATATTCCAATCATCGTCTTTGGAAAGTGCCATATCCACTGCATTCATTAAAGAGTGGAAGGAACTTGGAAGTTACATGGTCCATGATTTAACATATCTGAAAGGTCACGAGTCACAATTACCTCGCTTGCGTGATGAATGAATTCATCTGTTGAATTGACTTTGCTCTCGTAGTTGGAACGTTAATGAATTTAGAATATTCAAATTATGCTTATGTCTGTTTATTAATTAATCAATCAGATGATATAGTTCAGCAAGTTGAATCTATTTATGCATTTAGAAATGCAATTTAAACAACAAAAAATAGCGATTTTGTCCAAATTTACATCCCCATATTCCTGTCAAAAATCTTAAAAGGTAGAATATTTAGCAACTCCTTTCTAGATCCACTGCATTCGCTAAAGAATGGAAAGAACTTGGAAGTTACATGGTCCATGATTTAACATATCTAGAAGGTCACGAGTCACAATCACCTAGCTTGAGTGATGAATGGATTCATCTTTTGAATTGACTTCTTTGTTCTCGTAGTTGGAACATTAATGAGTTTAGAATATACAAATCATGCTTGGAATGTCTATTTATTAATTAATCAATCAGATGATATCGTTACATTTAGAAATGAAATTTAAACAACAAAAAATAGCGATTTTATCCAAATTTACATTCCCGTATTCCTGTCAAAAATCCTAAAAGGTAGAATATTTAGCAACCCCTTCTTTCCAGACCACTAAATTTGGCTAAAGAATGGAAGGAACTTGGAAGTTACATGGTCCATGATTTAACATATCTGGAAGGTCACGAGTCACAATCACCTAGATTGAGTGATTAATGGTGATAGAGTTATTCTGCGGGGGAGTTGCAATGTACACTTACAACAACACTGCCTAAGAAAGAATTGATGTACACGAGAAGCTCTTCTATGATCCTGGTGAAAACTTTGTAGGAACCTGTTATGAGAAACAAACATCCGATGTAAATGGTGGTAACTGTTGGGTTCACCTTCTTGTCATAAAAACCATCATTTATACCCTATTTTCACCAACCCTTTTCTCCATTTTTGGAATTTCGTACCTATTTTTGCTCAACTCGAGATCAATAAAGGATGTAAAAAGGATGTAAAACGTAAATTGTTAGTTTTATCTCTATCTTCTATTTAATAAACAAAAATTGTCATAATCTTGAATTTTTATAAGCATTGTTACCAAAATGAATTTTTCATGTAATAGCTCCAAGGTTTGCATATCTGCAAGGCGAATTTGAGAAAATGAAAATATGGGTTTTGTTCCTAGCATCTCCAACATGCTTCACGAGATTTTGGAGTGTGAGAAGCTGTTCGGAGGCCACTGGTCAACGCAGGTCAAACTCGTGACTGTCACAAGCAAAAACGTAGCAGCAAGAATAAATTTTGATTTTCTCTTGATTCGTGGAGCAAATCTCTCCTTAGAGGGTCGATCTAGCAATTCCAGGAGGTCGTTTAAATATAGTATCAATCTAAGAGAGATTTTAGGCTGGAATAACTACATTTTCAGATTTCGAATTATGAACATTTTCAGATTTCGAATTTGGAGATTTCTGAACTAATGTAAGCTAAAGTTTATCAACGCAACCCTCTGGTTTTGCTTCATTTGAGTTGTTAAATCTGTGCGTGAGCCAAAGCAAGGTAGGAACCCCTTGTGATGGTCATTGCTACAACTATATATTGTTGTACAAAGGTGTGAATTATGCTTACAACTGTAATTATGGTATGTTGGTAATTATTATTTTGTTGTTGTTATTAATCCTTTTCATTCTATTTGTAATTGCAGAAATTGTTATTTCTAAACAACTTACAAATGAATTATAAAACTTTCTCTTAAATTCACAATTGTCATAAAGTCAAAAAGAGTATTGCTGTGAGAAATCATGACTTCCATGACAACCTTCATTCTATAGCCTATCTTCCTACCATTGTGATTATGCCAGATTTGGATTAAAGAGAAACTAGGATCATCTTGCATTCAATAGAATCCTTCACAAATTTATGAACAGTCATAGTTAAAACATAGTGTTTTTGTAGGGGTTATTTCTTATTGAATTAAGGTAAAAGTCACAGTTACTAGAGTATTGTTGTGAAGAACATTTTCAATTTACAACCAATGTTTCCACCATTGAATTGTGACAGTTGTAGAAAGAACAAAATTCACCCTACAATCTGATTTTCCACCAAGAAAATTGTGATAACTAAATTGAAAGGATCTAGCACTTTTTGAATTCTTTGATCTAGTACCCCTTTCCATTACCACAAATAAATCTCATGGAGAGTTGGAGCAACTTCGAGCAACACAATTGGAAGATGCCAAGTGGAAATCAATGGCACAATCCATTGATGATTGAAGAAGGATTGTCTCATTGGAACACCATAACTAGTTAATCCCTTCATTCTAAGAGAATTCTAATATACTTTGTAGAACTTGGACATGATAAACAAACTTGAAAATGAAAATCTGGCCTTAAAGGAAGAATTGGAAAGGAAAAAATAGCAAATTGAAGAAAAAGATGAAAAAAATGATTTGTTAAAATGTTTGAATGTGAAAGATGTAAAATATGTAGAGGAATTATTCTCTAGTAGGCCACCAACTAGAGTCTACACATTATATTTGAGAGAAAATGTTTGGATTCTCAATACATGGAATTGCTTCCCACTTGCCATTCAAATTGGAGAGCCAAAAATAATTCACTGAAGTTTACCACAGTTGTGTTGATGGGAAAAATAATATCCATGTGATTTTTACCTCCAGAAACTGCAATCTGACTATTCCATGTAATGGTCTCATGATCCATATGTGGGTGATGTGCAACTATGAGCCTTCTACTCTTGGATGAAGAATGAAGAAAATAGGTCCACTAAGGCTCAAAATTACACAAGAAAGGAGAATTACTGCTAGTCTATGGGTAATGAAAAAAAGTACTAAACTGTGAGAGGTATTAACCAATCATGCCAACTTGGTAATAGAGACATATTTGATTTTAGTCTTGAAAGAGAGACAAAAGTAAGAAGTGGGACAATACCAAAACATTATTAAATATTCAAAGGATAAGTTTTTTAAATAATTATCAATC
>JASDQU010012307.1:19449-30959 GCA_032191745.1 Picea mariana
CCTACAATTGAGATAAAAATGGCAAATTGGTGTGAGGTGGTTTCTCACATGAAAACCAATTTCCATAATTAATAAATGAATAATATGTGAGACACATTTTTTCTCACAAATATTAATCATTTAATTACAAGTGAATAATAATAATGCATGAGTTATTAAAGCTCATAAAATGCATAATTAAATGCATGAGCACTTCATAAAGCATTTATCAAACTAATATGAAAAATGCATGAAGTATTTTTCCCACAAATGCATAATTAAATGCATGAGAAATATAACCCAAAAAAACATCATTTAAACACTTTTGTCACCACCTTAAAATCAACATGGCGCAATTACTAAGTTCTATTTTCTATTTAATAAACAAAAATTGTCATAATATTGAATTTTTATCAGCATTGTTACCAAAATGAATTTTTCCTGTAATAGCTCCAAGGTTTGCATATCTGCAAGGCGAATTTGAGAAAATGAAAATATGGGTTTTGTTCCTAGCATCTCCAACATGCTTCACGAGATTTTGGAGTGTGAAAAGCTGCTCGGAGGCCACTGGTCAACGCAGGTCAAACTCGTGACTGTCACAAGCAAAAACGTAGCAGCAAGAATAAATTTTGATTTTCTCTTGATTCGTGGAGCAAATCTATCCTTAGAGGGTCGATCTAGCAATTCCAGGAGGTTGTTTAAATATAGTATCAATCTAAGAGAGATTTTAGGCTGGAATAACTACATTTTCAGATTTCAAATTATGTTAAAATTGAAGACATTTTCAGATTTCGAATTTGGAGATTTATGAACTAATGTAAGCTAAAGTTTATCAACGCAACCCTCTGGTTTTGCTTTATTTGAGTTGTTAAATCTGTGCGTGAGCCAAAGCAAGGTAGGGCCCCCTTGTGATGGTCATTTCTACAACTATATATTGTTGTACAAAGGTGTGAATTATGCTTACAACTGTAATTATGGTATGTTGGTAATTATTAATATTTTGTTGTTGTTATTAATCCTTTTCATTCTATTTGTAATTGCAGAAATTGTTATTTCTAAACAACTTACAAATGAATTATAAAACTTTCTCTTAAATTTACAATTGTCATAAAGTCAAAAAGAGTATTGCTGTGAAAAATCATGACTTCCATGACAACCTTCATTCTATAGCCTATCTTCCTACCATTGTGACTATGCCAGATTTAGATTAAAGAGAAACTAGGATCATCTTGCATTCAATAGAATCCTTCACAAATTTATGAACAGTCACAATTAAAACATAGTGTTTTTGTAGGGGTTATTTCTTGTTGAATTAAGGTAAAAGTTACAGTTACTAGAGTATTGTTGTGAAGAACATTTTCAATTTACAACCAATGTTTCCACCATTGAATTGTGACAGTTGTAGAAAGAACAAAATTCACCTTACAATCTGATTTTCCACCAAGAAAATTGTGATAACTAAATTGAAAGGATCTAGCACTTTTTGAATTCTTTGATCTAGTACCCCTTTCCATTACCACAAATAAATCTCACGGACAGTTGGAGCAAGTTCGAGCAACACAATTGGAAGATGCCAAGTGGAAATCAATGGCACAATCCATTGATGGTTGAAGAAGGATTGTCTCATTGGAACACCATAACTAGTGAATCCCTTCATTCTAAGAGAATTCTAATATACTTAAAATGTAGAACTTGGACATGATAAACAAACTTGAAAATGAAAATCTGGCCTTAAAGGAAGAATTGGAAAGGAAAAAATAGGAAATTGAAGAAAAAGATGAAAAAAATGATTTGTTAAAATGTTTGAATGTGAAAGATGTAAAATATGTAGAGGAATTATTCTCTAGTAGGCCACCAACTAGAGTCTACACATTATATTTGAGAGAAATGGTTTGGATTCTCAATACATGGAATTGCTTCCAACTTGCCATTCAAATTGGAGAGCCAAAAATAATTCACTGAAGTTTACCACAGTTGTGTTGATGGGAAAAATAATATCCATGTGATTTTTACCTCCAGAAACTGCAATCTGACTATTCCATGCAATGGTCTCATGATCCATATGTGGGTGATGTGCAACTGTGAGCCTTTTACTCTTGGATGAAGAATGAAGAAAATAGGTCCACTAAGGCTCAAAATTACACAAGAAAGGGGAATTATTGCTATTCTATGGGTAATGAAAAAAAGTACTAAACTGTGAGAGGTATTAACCAATCATGCCAACTTGGTAATAGAGACATATTTGATTTTAGTCTTGAAAGAGAGACAAAAGTAAGAAGTGGGACAATACCAAAACATTATTAAATATTCAAAGGATAAGTTTTTTAAATAATTATCAATCTAGATATGAAGATATCACACTTCAATTGAAGAGGATAGAGCCATACTACTTATTCTAGTTCATAATTTTTCTTAGCTTCCAATTGGATAGCCATAAGAACTTGAATTGTGAATACTTATGTAACTTATACATTATTGATCAATAAGATCTTGTTATCAATTTTCATCTAGATCATGTTTAATGGTTCGTGGGACTTCCTTGGGTGAGGTCCCACTCAAGGGAAGGATATTAGTGAACCCCCTATTCTTGTGTAGTGTAACTTGGTTGCATTGTTTACTAGTATATTTCTTTGGGTTCTTTCATTTAGAATGCTTGTGAATATTATTGTCTTGTTCAGTTTCAATCTGTTAATGAGAAGGTAGTAGATGAGTCCATTTCTTTCATTATTTTCTTATTGAATGGAGTGATTGTAATATCCTCCGGTAGAGCCCTAGTTGTAATTATGAATTGTAAACATGTTTGTTAGGCTGGTGAGTCGAGTTATAATAAGCTAAGAGGCTTATGTGATTATTAGGCCAGAGAGCCTAGGATGCTAAGGCCAAGAGCCTGTTTTGTATATGTAATTATGCAAAATCATTAATAAAAATATAAACATCGTTGCGTGTAGACCGACCACGAAGAAAGAGTGATGGGGGACTAAGCTTCCACAAGGTTGGGTAAGGGAGGAGGCTAAGTGTTTGGGCCTAGGGGCTAAGCTATAGAGCTTACCTCTAAAGGAGATACTAATTTATTATTATTTCCTAAAAGCTAAGGTTTGACATAATCTGTGTTGTCCTAAGTTCCTAAGGGAAAAGGGGACGAGTGTTAAGTGGAGCTCATGTAGCTTCAGGGAGACATGTGTCAACCTCGGCACATGCAGTTTTAAGTGCGAAAGCCAGCTCATTGTCGTAGCATCTCATTCACGAGTCTCACGATTCTCACGATGGAGGATACTTCACCATGGCATCGACACTCTCTCACGAGGTTAGCCACCTAGGAAGATATCCATACTCCCCTCTTATGCATGTGCTAGTGTAACCTGCAGATAGTGTAGTTGTCCTCCGTATTTCCTCTGAAGTCCAATGAACTTGTAGTTTTCTTGAGTTGTGTTGTGTCGTAGCAGTTGGCGGTTGCTACCGATGTAGTTTTGGCTAAGCTTGGTTTGCTGTCATATTCTGTGTCCATACCTGTTTTCTATGGTTGACATTCACCTGTGTGTTACCCGAATTCTGTTGTTGACATCACCTTGTTTGTTTGACATAAGAGCTTAATTGAAGAAGCAGGTTGTTAGGCTTGTGAGAAACTCTCCCAGGTGAGAGAGTTTGCTGGGAAGTGAGTTCTCCTGGAAGGGAGTCCCGTAGTAGCTACAGTACTCTGAGACTTCTGGTCCAGCCTGTTGCTGAAGCCCAAGGTAAGGGAGGTGTACTAGCTGATGGACTTGTATTAGTGAAGGTGTATCCTCCTGGGGTGGAGCGGGCATGTGGGAAATGAGGGTCTATGGGTTGTGGGCGTAAGTGGCTCCTGGGATGAAATGTCCTTCCTGTGTTTTGTGCAACTTCTTTGTTTTCCTCATCCTAGTCTAGGATTCCCTTGCCCTGGGTGGAGCTTAGTCCCAGCTCAGGGGTGACCCACTGCTGAGCGTGATGAGCAGCATGGTCTATGGATGGGAGGTTCGTGGAAGGTCTGCATGCAGTCGGTGGTCTCCTATTAAAGATAAGTACTACCTTTATGTTCATTTATATGATGTGTATATGTACATGTGTTATAATTAATGAGTAATGCCTGTATATGCTGTTATTTTATGGGTTCTACCTGTGATTACTGCATGTATGTTTTTGCTATTATTTCCACATTAATCTGTGTATTAGCAGAACATGTTGTATGTTTATGTTTATATATATGCACATGATAATTAGAATCTCTATGAGGTAGCATGCCCTGGCCTAGGTGGCCTGGATGTGTAATGTTGCTTCTGCATGAACATGTGTATGAGTAGAGTATTGACGTCCGCTTAATTGCATTATATATGTGTGTGTGTGTGTGTGTGTGTGTGTGTGAGAGAGAGAGAGAGAGTACCGGAGGTTATTTCTATATTCCAATTAAGTTTCATATGTGCTTATTTCCTTAAAGTTACTCGGTGGCATGTCTTGGCCTGTAGTTTAAGGCTGGAGTTGTCACAGATCATAATAGAGTAGCAGAGATGCAGGAGTAGTGGCATTACCTGACCTGTTGGTGGATGGGGATGTTACAGTGATGATATATACATTGTATGGTTTCAATGACTTGCATAAACAAATGGTAATAAAAATCATTACTCTAATTTACTTGAATGAATTTATGTTGATTTACTTTTGGTAAAAAGTAAGTAGTTATGTATTTCATCATTGCACAATAGATTAGAATTTAGGACTCTTTCACCCTTTACTTATCAGTAGATTAATCTATGTAGTTTTCATATATAATGCACAATGCCTCTAATGTTTGTATGTCCCCTAGTTGATAATTATTTAATCGAGTTATGGAATTTCAACACTTTATTGTTGTAATTTTGTAGCATGTTGGGAGGTTCAACTAAACAATATTTGAAGAGGTGGTAGAGGGAAAACAAAAGATTGTCCACAAATCAAGTTGACATTATTTCTATCCATTTTGTGGAGGTGGGAGAGAATGAATTATACATGGACCAATTTACTGATTCCTAGAAGAGATCTAGATATAATGAGTGTATATTCACATTGCACTATGTATTTCTTGATCTTTAAATATAGAAATCCTTGCAAATGTAAAAACACAATTAATAGAATAACCAAAGCAAGATATCCATTTCGAAATTGGAGTTTTACCATATAGGAATATATAGGGTATATCATTTGTTATATGTGTATGTTTGATTGAGTATTTAGAAGAACTGGAAAAACTGAGCTAAGGTAACTATAATTGTTTCTTGGGTTATTATTTTGCAAATGGTTATGGAGGTTTTTGGTGTTTAACATACTTTGGAGCACAACCATAATGGAATCATTCCACGATGGAAGAAGGATTCGATCAATAAGAAGCTAAAAGAGGTGGGATGAGAGGTTTGATTGAAAAAAATACTTAAAGAGGAAATTAAGGAAAAACAGAGGATTGTTCACATGTTAGGTAGATGTTGTTTTTGCATGGTTTGTAGAGGACAAAGAAAAACAACTCAAACATGGACTGATTTATTGGTTCATAAAAGAGATCTAGAGATAGTGAGTGAATCATTCTCATTGTCAAAAATAAGGTTGATAATTAGCAACCATATGCACCCTTACATGTATGCCAATAGCTACAACCATATTTTAAAACCAATTCTCTGCTATCTTATTTGCTCGCATCAGAAATGGAAAAATAATTGAGGGAGGCCTCTCATATGAAAAATAAATATATTTAAAAGTAAGTTTACTGTTGAAAATCTCCATGTTGGGCCATGGTTCCATCATTAATGTAACATACAAAATGTCATACATCAAGTTATAGTTGAATTTAATTATGCATAATAAAAATATCCCAAAATCCCAAAATCATAATAATATATGCACAATGGACGACATCCAAAAAAATGGTGTACTCAACTTGCATGAGTATGTTTTATATTATTTCCACATACACAAGGATCAACGTACCGAGTCTATTTATTGAGCAAAGTAATTACAACTGCTCCATATTGTATTTTTTGGATATGTCTGCAAATTGAGGGATTAGAGAGAAGCAACAATCAAGTATAGTCGATTCACAAGACAAACAAGTGCTTATTACTAGAAACCTATTATTTGTAGTTACTTAAACACTTTGTATGGAAAATCAGGCATATGGTCCACTTTGCCTGTTTTCCATAATGCCTTTTCCTATGTCTTAAAAATTCACACACCTTCTCACAATGCACCCACTTGGTCAAAGATATTATTAGTGGGATCAAGTATCAAACTACTTGGATCTATACCCAAATATAGAAATCGCTCTGACAAATTCTCATTTCATATTACCTTTCTTTGTAGGATTGATTGGAAAAGCAATACTAATTTTCACGCCTAACACCCACAAATCAACATCTTTCTGAGACGAGATTTAGATCCAAATATAATAAAATCCACTAAAAGATGTTAAGAGATCTCAAACACAATAGAATATATTATCCACTCATAATGGAACCACACTTCCTTCCAAAATGTTTAGCTAGCTTGCCATATCCACAATAAGACTCTCAATGTTGGGCCATGAAGATGAAAAAAATACACTGATATTCTCTGTAGAATGTCACTGAACAATTATTATAATACCACCCATTAAGATGGTTCACGATGGAAACAATGGATTCTTCCTTCAAAGAAGTCATCACAACTAGTCTTGTCATTGACTCATATTCTTTCAGCACAACTGCTCCTGCCTGAACAAATTATATCAATGTAGGTGCCTTACCATATTATTTTCTAGGCTCATTATTTAATGGCAAGCTAGTTGGATCACACATATTCCATACACATATTGGCAGAATCAAATCATCAAGCGTGGCTTCCCGCCAAGCATGTTTCCCATAATGAAATTGATGCTTTGGAGCCTTGTACATTCTCACTTTCTATCCTTTTGTACCCAATTAACCTCTAAACAATACCCACACCTTTCACTTGGTATTTATTCATGATTACCCTTGCTCCCACCTTCATCCTCTCCAATGATTCAAGTTTCCTCTTGCCCATTTCTAGCAGCTCCTCTACATTTGACAAACGAGCAACATCCTTAAACTCAAGTTCCTTTATATAGAAATCACCAAATACTTGCAAACCCTTAGCACCATCAGGGCTCAATGGCTCAAAATTTATTATCTTCCATGCAACCATATATATAGGTGAACCCTTTTCCTCTTCAGGAATTCCTTCAGGTCTAATCCTACTTGTATATGGAACTCTACTATAGCAGGTATCCGATGAATCTTAAGCCTATCATTGTGGCTTGCTTGGGGATTTCCAATCATGTCATAGAGATGAAATAAATCAATGGGTACCACAACATAATCAACATAAACCCTTGTCCATACATTAAGGGAAATCCTTGAGACACTTGTGTTCATACATGAAGGGAAATCCTTGAGACACTAAAAATCTGTTTTATGTGTGACAAACTTAACAATAAACTAGTTGAGCAATGGTAACAAAAAATGCAAACACCAAAAGGGTAGAGTATTGTTCAATTTGTACAGTCTACTGTTAGTTACAATAACAATTACAGAATTGGGTAGAGATTATAATATTGTATGACAACATCACAGGCCTTTGGCCACCCCATTTTCAGAATTCACCATTGGTTAGCTTTACCAAAGAAAGAATTTACCCAAATTGTTATTAGACCACACTAGAATTTGTAAAACTGTAAATAATAAAATGATTCGAATGAAAATTGTAGAGCTACAATAAATATGAAGATGCAATTTCCTCGAGAGTCGGAGTAGCTTACCATGATTTCCTCTGGAGTCTGGATATCCATACGCTGCCAAATATTCAAGAATCAAAACTTGTGCTATAGTTCTGTCTTGTTGATATCCTCGGGCCTGATCTGAATACCCTCGAAATGTTGTGTTTTTTGACAAAGAGATAATATGTGATTTATAGAAGATGGGAGGGTGAAATCGCTAACATAACTCCCCTTATTCTTTGGAAATCGGGTGAACTGAAGAGTGTAGCTTCCCCTACCATGAAATTAGACCGAATTAAACTGTAAACCCTGATTTATACCCAAAGGGTGAAGTTGCTACCAGAAATTACCATATTTTTGGAAATGGGGTGAATCGAAGCTTGCAACTCCAAATTTCAGGAGCGAAACATATTTATTTTCCTCTCTCCCTCATAAAAACCCAGGCTAACCCCCCATACGATTTTTTTATTTAAATAAATTAGGGACGAATAATAATTTTTTTAGGAAAACACTCCAATACAAAAAAATCGCCCCATAAAAATTTGAAACCCCCTAAATTTCCCCCATGAGTGAAATTTCTCCCCTAAAATCACCCATGCCTGTGTGATGCATGATATTATTGACACTTGTTTGTTCGGGACGTTTAGACCAACCAGATTGAGTATATTGACTCTTATTTTGTTGAGATATTTGGACCAACCAAATGGCGTACATTTTCTATGAAGATGATTGTCATTAAATCTTGATAAGATAGTGTAAATCTCCTTCAACCTCACAACACGGAATATTTCAATCATCGTCTTTGGAAAGTTCCAAATCTAGTGCATTCATTAAAGAGTGGAAGGAACATGGAAGTTACATGGTCCATGATTTAACATATCTGGAAGGTCACGAGTTACAATCACCTCACTTGCGTGATGAATGGATTCATTTGTTGAATTGACTTCTTTGCTCTCATAGTTGGAGCGTTAATGAGTTTAGAATATTCAAATCATGTTTGGAATGTCTTTATTAATTAATCTATCAGGTGATATCGTTCAGCAAGTTGATGATATCGTTCAACAAGTTGAGTTGAATCCATTTATGCATTTAGAAATGCAATTTAAATAACAAAAAATAGCGATTTTGTCCAAATTTACATCCCAGGATTCTAACCAAAAAACCCAAAAGGTAGAATATTTAGCCATCGCCTTCTTTCCAGATCCACTTCATTCATTAAAGAATGGAAGGAATTTGGAAGTTATATGGTCCATGACTTAACATATCTAGAAGGTCACGAGTCACAAGCACCTAGCTTGAGTGATGAATGGATTCATCTGTTGAATTGACTTCTTTGCTCTCGTAGTTGGAACGTTAATGGGTTTAGAATATTCAAATCATGCTTGGAACGTCTATTTATTAATTAATCAATCAGATGATATCATCAGGGTTTTTTCAGCAAGATGAATCCATTTATGCATTTAGAAATGCAATTTAAACAACAGAAAATAAAGATTTTGTCCAAATTTACATCGTTGGATTTCGGCCAAAAAATCCCAAAGATCCCCTGCATTCGTTAAAGAGTGGAAGGAACTTGGAAGTTACATGGTCCATGATTTAACATATCTTGAAAGGTCACGACTCATGATCATCTCGCTTGTGTGATGAATGTGTTCATCTATTGAATTGACTTCTTTTCTCTTGAAGTTGGAACCTTAACAAGTTTAGCCACCTAGAAATCACAACTGACTTCCCCTCTGGTCTCGACACTATGTCCCAAACATCATTCCTCATTATAGAGGTGTACTCCTCTACCATGGAATCATTCCATACCTGTTGATTTATTGCTTGCTCAAAACTGGAAAGATCAGCATCAATGATGCTACTCATAAGCATCATATAGTTTGAAAACTTATTTAGAGGTCTTCTCTATTTGACCACACTCCTTGGAGCCTCACCAACATCCCTTAATGTCTATAATATCCATCGAGGTCTCCTAATAGGACTGGAAGGGTCTAACTCTTCCTCCCCACCTGAAGTCTGAACTACTGATTATTGTTCATCATTGGGAGCTTGCTGCTCCTTGTCCTCTACTGCTGATGACTCCAGAGATATGTTAGATGCCAAGGTATCCTCAAACTTAACATCTCTAGTCACAACTATCTTTCGTTGCGCTGGAATGAAGATCCTATAAGCCTTTATAGTCTCACTTTACCCCACAAATATTCCCTTATGCCTTGAAGACTCCATCTTTTTTCTCTTCTCCACAAGCAAATGGATGTAAAATGGACAACCAAAGATCCTCAAATGACCAATCTCTATCTTCACTCTTGAGAATGCCTCCTCCAGAGTCTTTTCCCCCAACATCATTTGAGGACTCTTTTTTTGCACATATAATGTCGTGTTACATGCCTTTTCCCACGGGAACATAGGAAACTCCTGGTCATGTATCATATGCCCACAAGAACCGATGATGGACCGATTCTTTCTCTTCGCAACCCCGTTCTATTGAGGGTTGTATGAGATTGTTAACTCCCTCTTGATCCCTGCCTCCTTGAAAAAATCCCTAAAGTCATTAGAGGTGTACTCTTCCCCATTATTCGATCTCAATACTTGATATTATTACCTATATGGTTCTCTACCTGAGCTCTAAAATCCCGAAAACGACTGAAGACCTCATCCTTGGTCTTCATAAATACGATCTAGCTTTTCCAGGAAAAATCATAAATAAATGTTACATAGTATGATGATCCATGTAATGATGCTACTGACATCGACCCACTCACATATGAATGAATAAGATCCAAGATCCCCTTGGACATACTCTCGTTTCTAGGAAAAACATCCTTGGCATTCTTTCCAAGTGCACACCCTCTTCACACTCCCTATTGCTCAGTTTTGAACTATGTAAGACCTGTAACAATCCCCCTCAAAATCGAGAATTCCTTGTAGTATAGGTGTCCCAACCTCCTGTGCCAAAACTCACATATGTCGTCACTGTCGTTTACCAAGGCATGAACAATATTTCATTGCATCTTGTATAAAGTGCCTTATCTAAATCCAATGACCACTGCATTGTCTGGGCTAGATTTCTCTAGACATATAAGTACTTTCCCTCTCTGAAAATTAATGGAAAAAATCATGTCCTTCATAGCTGAGACTAAAAGAAAATTATTCTTTAAACCTGGTACATAAAACACATCTTGAGAATCTAACAAACCCCCCGACTTGAGTTGGAATGTAATTGTTCCCTCTCCCTTCACTACATACTTTGCATTATAACATAGATCCACATGAACATCTGAGTCACTCTCTGTTAGACTACTAAATAGCTCCCATGTTTCTTTCATATGACGAGATGCACCACTGTCCAAGAACCAAGCACTCCTCGCAGTTGTGTTGGTAGAAAGGAAAGAAACCAATGAGTAATCCTTCTCAAACTTTGTTGCAAACTCATCAAGCTACGTCTTTGCTGATGCTGATGTCTGTGTCTTTCCATTTCCATTATTCTTCTTCTCCGGACACTGAGATGCATAATGTCCATTCTTATGACATGAGAAACACTTGATTTTACTCAAGTCCTTCTTCTTTCTTGGTTGTGATGAACCTCCATCATTGTTACCCTTTTTGCTAGAATTATTTCCTTTTCCCTTCCTTGTCTTACTGACAAGAGCCAAGTTTTCTTCACTACCTCCCTGCTTGTTGCTCTTAGACTCCTCTCGAGTCTCTTCCTGGATGCAATCATATGAAAGTCTCTTCCAATACAAGAGATGTTCCCTAGCACAAACTCCCTTGAAAAATG
>JASDQU010012307.1:35151-46085 GCA_032191745.1 Picea mariana
GTCAATAATATCATTATATTATTTCTGCATAGGTCAGGGTTTTTTTAGAGGTGAGGAAATTTTTCAAAATTTTATACTCTTGAATTTATTTTAATTAAAAGAATTATTAAAATAAATTATTTTTATTAGTTAATTATTTGTTTAATTAATGGAGTTATTTAGAGAAAGTGTTAAAATTAATTAGCATGTTTCTAAATCTCAAGTGGGTGTGAGAAGTAATTTCAACGATCAATCACTTTGGAGATTAAAAATAGATTATAACTTACGACTATAAAAGCAAGGCTAGGGGGAACGAAGAAGAATTGACACTTGATACTTGACAGGAGTTGTGTTGAAAATCGAAACACACAGAGTATTAGATCATGAAGAACTATGATTCAAGATCTTGGAAAGGTGGAGAAGGAATTTCATCTAGAGATAAGGTCAAGAAGAAGAGAAAATAGAGGTAGTGTGGGTGGGTTTTAGTGAGAGGAAGCCACAGGAAAGTGTCGTGTCATAAGAAATTTTTTCATACATGTACGCGGGTTTCAGTGGAAATAGTCGCATACATACGCAGGTTCACAGAAGGAAATTCACGTACACCTCAAAAAACATTTGGTACAACGGGTCATGATTTTCCAAGTTTGTCTGTAGTTGTATTTCTCTTCGTGGGCCACTATCCCTGTTACAGAAGCCTTGATTTTAGCATAATAAAATCATTCTAAGCACTGGTTTTCCTTCCGGAGTTTTTCTAGGGGTTTATACCCAAAAATATTGGTGTTTATGTGTGCTTGATTTGGTTTTGTATTTTATTCTTCGGTTGCATGTTTAGTTGATTACTGAGTTGTGATTTTAGTAGATAAAGTTATTTTATTTTGAGCTAACTGTCGGGTGTTGGGTTGAAGTGGTAAAATCAACATGGTATTAGAGCAGGTGCTCTGAGAGGAAACCAAGTACACGATCTCAGATCTATAGCATATCCATAATCAATATGCGAAAATCAAAGGACAAATTTCAAGGAAACAATCGTAATGAGGTAAAAAAAAAAATCCAGGTGTATAGAGGTGTATGTGGGTCACATAAAGCACAGTCGCGTACATATGTGGGAGCATTTGAGCACAGTCACGTACATACGCGGGAAGATTTGAGCACAGTCGCGTATATTCAGGTCACAATGGTCATAGTCACGTAGAGACACAGGTTTCAATGATCACAAACATGCACAAACACGAGATCTAGTGGTGACAGTCACATACAAGTCCGTACAGGTCAGTACATGGGAAATTTTTAGCGACAGATTATTTCCAGGGATGGTTATTAGGTCTTAGGGATGGAAACAACATCGTTAAGAGTTGAAGACAAATTGGATGGAGCATCCAATTTCCTCTCTTGGAAAGCAAGAGTAACTTTGGCGTTAAAGGAGTATGGCCTTTGGGATTTAATGGACAAAGTTGTTACTCCATCGATAGACCCAACAAATTTGAAAGCTCACAACAAGAAGGACATCAAAGTAGAGAGGGTCCTCATGGATTCCATGAAGGATCATCTAATCCCTCACATAACCGAGAAGAAGATGACCAAAGAGATGTTTGATGCCTTGGTAGGGTTATTCCAGAGCACAAACATGAATAGGAAGATGGTCTTAAGGAATAAAATCAGATCGATGCAGATGTATAGATATGATAATGTTACTAGCTATCTCATGAGGATCACACAAGTGCATGATCAACTTGCATCCATAGGGGAGAAAACAGAGGATGAAGAGCTCGTGAATGTGGCATTGAATGGTCTTCTCAAGTCATGGGAACCATTTTTCAAGGGAGTTTGTGCTAGGGAACATCTCTTGTATTGGAAGAGACTTTCATATGATTGCATCCAGGAAGAGACTCGAGAGGAGTCTAAGAGCAACAAGCAGGGAGGTAGTGAAGAAAACTTGGCTCTTGTCAGTAAGACAAGGAAGGGAAAAGGAAATAATTCTAGCAAGAAGGGTAACAATGATGGAGGTTCATCACAACCAAGAAAGAAGAAGGACTTGAGTAAAATCAAGTGTTTCTCATGTCATAAGAATGGACATTATGCATCTCAGTGTCTGGAGAAAAAGAAGAATGGAAATGGAAAGACGCAGACATCAGCATCAACAGAGACGTAGCTTGATGAGTTTGCAACAAAGTTTGAGAAGGATTGCTCATTGGTTTCTTTCCTTTCTACCAACACAACTGTGAGGAGTGCTTGGTTCTTGGACAGTGGTGCATCTCATCATATGAAAGAAACATGGGAGCTATTTAGTAGTCTAACAGAGAGTGACTCAGATGTTCATGTGGATCTATGTTATAATGCAAAGTATGGAGTGAAGGGAGAGGGAACAATTACGTTCCAACTCAAGTCAGGGGGTTTGTTAGATTCTCAAGATGTGTTTTATGTACCAGGTTTAAAGAATATTTTTCTTTTAGTCTCAGTTATGAAGGACATGATTTTTTCCATTAATTTTCAGAGAGGGAAAGTACTTATATGTCTAGAGAAATCTAGCCCGGACAATGCAGTGATCATTGGATTTAGATAAGGCACTTTATACAGGATGCAATGAAATCTTTTTCATGCCTTGGTAAACGACAGTGACAACATATGTGAGTTTTTGCATAGGAGGTTGGGACACCTATACTACAAGGAATTCTCGATTTTGAGGGGGATTGTTACAGGTCTTACATAGTTCAAAATTGAGCAGTAGGGAGTGTGAAGAGGATGTGCACCTGGAAAGAATGCCAAGGATGTTTTTCCTAGCAACGAGAGTAGGTCCAAGGCGATCTTGGATCTTATTCATTCATATGTGAGTGGGTCGATGTCAGTAGCATCATTACATGGATCATCATACTATGTAACATTTATTTGTGATTTTTCCTGGAAAAGCTAGATTTTATTTATGAAGACCAAGGATGAGGTCTTCAGTCATTTTCGAGATTTTAGAGCTCAGGTAGAGAACCATATAGGTAATAATATCAAGTATTGAGGTCGGATAATGGGGGAGAGTACACCTCTAATGATTTCATGGGTTTTTTCAAAGAGGCAGGGATCAAGAGGGAGTTAACAATCTCATACAACCCTCAACAGAACGGGATTGCAAAGAGAAAGAATCAGTCCATCATCGGTTCTTCCAAGGATATGATACATGACTAGGAGTTTCCTATGTTCCCGTGGGAAAAGGCATGTAACACGACATTATATGTGCAAAAAAAGAGTCCTCAAATGATGTTGGGGGAAAAGACTCTCGAGGAGGCATTCTCAGGAGTGAAGATAGAGATTGGTCATTTGAGGATCTTTGGTTGTCCAGTTTACATCTATGTGCTTGTGGAGAAGAGGAAAAAGATGGAGTCTTCAAGGCATAAGGGAATATTTGTGGGGTATAGTGAGACTAGAAAGGCTTATAGGATCTTCATTCCAGCGCAGCGGAGGATAGTTGTGACTAGAGATATTAAGTTCGAGGATAACTTGGCATCTAACATATCTTGGGAGTCGTCAGCAGTAGAGGACAAGGAGAAACAAGCTCCCAATGATGAACAATAATCAGTAGTTCAGACTTCAGGTGGGGAGAAAGAGTTAGCCCCTTCCAGTCCTATTAGGAGACCTCGATGGATATTATAGACATTAAGGGATGTTGGTGAGGCTCCAGAGAGTGTGGTCAGATAGAGAAGGCCTCTAAATAAGTTTTCGAACTATATGATGCTTATGAGTAGCATCATTGATGCTGATCTTTCCAGTTTTGAGGAAGCAATAAATCAATAGGTATGGAATGATTCCATGGTAGAGGAGTACACCTCTATAATGAGGAATGATGTTTGGGAGATAGTGTCGAGACCAGAGGGGAAGTCAGTTGTGATTTCTAGGTGGCTAAACTTGTTAAGGTTCCAACTTCAAGAGCAAAGAAGTCAATTCAAGAGATGAACCCATTCATCACGCAAGCGAGATGATTGTGAGTCGTGACCTTTCAAGATATGTTAAATCATGGACCATGTAACTTCCAAGTTCCTTCCACTCTTTAAAGAATGCAGGGGATCTGAAAGAAGGTGTTGGCTAAATGTTCTATCTTTGGGGTTTTTTGGCCGGAATCCAGCGATGTAAATTTGGACAAAATCTTTATTTTCTGTTGTTTAAATTGCATTTCTAAATGCATAAATGGATTCAGCGTGCTGAAAAAACACTGATGATATCATCTAATTGATTAATTAATAAATAGGCATTCCAAGCATGATTCAAATATTCTAAACCCATTAACATTCCAACTGTGAGAGCAAAGAAGTCAATTCAACAAGTGAATCCATTCATCACTCAAGCTAGGTGCTTGCAACTCGTGACCTTCCAGATATGGTAAGTCATGGACCATGTAACTTCCAAGTTCCTTCCATTCTTTAATGAATGAAGTGGATCTGGAAAGAAGGCGATGGCTAAATATTCTACCTTTTGGGTTTTTTGGCTAGAATCCTGGGATGTAAATTTGAACAAAATCACTATTTTTTGTTATTTAAATTGCATTTCTAAATGCATAAATGGATTTAGCTCAACTTGTTGAACGATATCATCAACTTGCTGAACAATATCACATGATAGATTAATTAATAAAGACATTCCAAACATGTTTTGAATATTCTAAACTCATTAACGCTCCAACTACGAGAGCAAAGAAGTCAATTCAACAGATGAATCCATTCACCATGCAAGCGAGGTGATTGTAACTCGTGACCTTCCAGATATGTTAAATCATGGACCATGTAACTTCCATGTTCCTTCCACTCTTTAATGAATGCACTGGATATGGAACTTTCCAAAGACGATGATTGAAATATTATGTGTTGTGAGGTTGAAGGAGATTTACACCATCTTATCAAGATTTAATGACAATCATCTTCATAGAAAATGCACGCCATTTGGTTGGTCCAAATATCTCGACAAAATAAGAGTCAATATACTCAATCTGGTTGGTCTAAACGTCCCAAACAAACAAGTGTCAATAATATCATGCGTCACACAGGGGAGAAATTTCGCTCATGGGGGAAATTTAGGGGGTTTCAAATTTTTATTGGGCGATTTTTTTGTATTGGAGTGTTTTCCTAAAAAAATTATTATTCGTCCCTAATTTATTTAAATAAAAAAATTGTATGGGGGGTTAGCCCGGGTTTTTATGAGGGAGAGAGGAAAAAAAATATGTTTCGCTCCTGAAATTTGGAGTTGCAAGCTTCGATTTGCCCCATTTCTAGAAATATGGTAATTTCTGGTAGCAACTTCGCCCTTTGGGTATAAATTAGGGTTTACAGTTTAATTCGGTCTAATTTCATGGTATGGGAAGCTACACTCTTCAGTTCGCTCGATTTCCAAAGAATAAGGGGAGTTCTGTTAGCGATTTCACCCTCCCATCTTCTATAAATCACGTATTATCTATTTGTCAAAAAACACAACATTTGGAGGGTATTCAGATCAGGCTCGAGGATATCAATAAGACAGAACTATAGCACGAGTTTTGATTCTTGAATATTTGGCAACGTATGGATATCCAGACTCCAGAGGAAATCATGGTAAGCTACTCCGACTCCCGAGGAAATTGCATCTTCATATTTATTGTAGCTCTACAATTTTCATTCGAATCATTTTATTATTTACAGTTTTACAAATTCTAGTGTGGTGTAATAACAATTTGGGTAAATTCTTTCTTTGGTAAAGCTAACCAATGGTGAATTCTAAAAATGGAGTGGCCAAAGGCCTGTGATGTTGTCATATAATATTATAATCTCTACCCAATTCTGTAATTGTTGTTGTAACTAACAGTAGACTGTACAAATTGAACAATACTCTACCCTTTTGGTGTTTGCATTTTTTGTTACCATTGCTCAACTAGTTTATTGTTAAGTCTGTCACACATAAAACAGATTTTTAGTGTCTCAAGGATTTCCCTTCATGTATGAACACAAGTGTCTCAAGGATTTCCCTTAATGTATGGACAAGGGTTTATGTTGATTATGTTGTGGTACCCATTGATTTATTTCATCGCTATGACACGATTGGAAATCCCCAAGCAACCCACAATGATAGGCTTAAGATTCATCGGATACGTGCTATAGTAGAGTTCCATATACAAGTAGGATTAGACCTGAAGGAATTCCTGACGAGGAAAAGGGTTCACCTATATATATGGTTGCATGGAAGATCATAAATTTTGAGCCTTTAAGCCCTGATGGTGCTAAGGGTTTGCAAGTATTTGGTGATTTCTATATAAAGGAACTTGAGTTTAAAGATGTTGCTCGTTTGTCAAATGTAGAGGAGCTGCTAGAAATGGGCAAGAGGAAACTTGAATCATTGGAGAGGATGAAGGTGGGAGCAAGGGTAATCATGAAGAAATACCTAGTGAAAGGTGTGGGTATTGTTTAGAGGTTAATTGGGTACAAAAGGATAGAAAGTGAGAATGTGCAAGGCTCCAAAGCATCAATTTCGTTATGGGAAACATGCTTGGCGGGAAGCTACGCTTGATGATTTGATTCTGCTAATATGTGTATGGAATATGTGTGATCCAACTAGCTTGCCATTAAACAATGAGCCTAGAAAATAATATGGTAAGGCACCTACATTGATATAATTTGTTCAGGCAGCAGCAGTTGTGCTGAAAGAATATGAGTCAATGATAAGACTAGTTGTGACGACTTCTTTGAAGGAAGAATCCATTGTTTCCATCGTGAACCATCTTAATGGGTGGTATTATAATAATTGTCCAGTGACATTCTACATAGAATATCAGTGTATTTTTTTCATCTTCATGGCCCAACATTGAGAGTCTTATTGTGGATATGGCAAGCTAGCTAAACATTTTGGAAGGAAATGTGGTTCCATTATGAGTGGATAATATATGCTATTGTGTTTGAGATCTCTTAACATCTTTTAGTGGATTTGATTATATTTGGATCTAAATCTCATCTCAGAAAGATGTTGATTTGTGGGTGTTAGGCGTGAAAATTAGTATTGCTTTTCCAGTAAATCCTACAAAGAAAGGTAATATGAAACGAGAATTTGTAAGAGAGATTTCTATATTTGGGTATAGATCCAAGCAGTTTGATACTTGATCCCACTAATAATATCTTTGACCAAGTGGGTGCATTGTGAGAAGGTGTGTGAATTTTTAAGACATAGGAAAAGGCATTATGGAAAATAGGCAAAGTGGACCATATGCCTGATTTACCATACAAAGTGTTTAAGGAACTACAAATAATAGGTTTCTGGTAATAAGCACTTGTTTGTCTTGTGAGTCGACTATACTTGATTGTTGCTTCTCTCCAATCCCTCAATTTGCAGACGTATCCAAAAAATACAATATGGAGCAGTTGTAATTACTTTGCTCAATAAATAGACTCGGTATGTTGATCCTTGTGTATGTGGAAATAATATAAAACATACTCATGAAAGTTGAGTACACCATTTTTCTGGATATCGTCCATTGTGCATATATTATTATGATTTTTGGATTTTTGGATATTTTTATTGTGTATAATTAAATTCAACTATAACTTGGTGTGTAACATTTTGTATGTTATATTAATGATGGAACCATGGCCCAACATGGAGATTTTCAACAGTAAACTTACTTTTAAATCTATTTATTTTTCATATGAGAGGCCTCCCTCAATTATTTTTCCATTTCTGATGCGAGCAAATAAGATAGCAAAGAATTGGTTTTAAAATATGGTTGTAGCTATTGGCATACATGTAAGGTTGCATATGGTTGCTAATTATCAACCTTATTTTTGACAATGAGAATGATTCACTCACTATCTCTAGATCTCTTTTATGAACCAATAAATCAATCCATGTTTGAGTTGTTTTTCTTTGTCCTCTACAAACCATGCAAAAACAACATCTACCTAACATGTGAACAATCCTCTGTTTTTCCTCAGTTTCCTCTTTAAGTATTTTTTTCAATCAAACCTCTCATCTCACATCTTTTAGCTTCTTATTGATCGAATCCTTCTTCCATMATGGAATGATTCCATTATGGTTGTGCTCCAAAGTATGTTAAACACCAAAAACCTCCATAACCATTTGCAAAATAATAACCCAAGAAACAATTATAGTTACCTTAGCTCAGTTTTTCCAGTTCTTCTAAATACTCAATCAAACATACACATATAACAAATGATATACCCTATATATTCCTATATGGTAAAACTCCAATTTCGAAATGGATATCTTGCTTTGGTTATTATATTAATTGTGTTTTTACATTTGCAAGGATTTCTATATTTAAAGATCAAGAAATACATAGTGCAATGTGAATATACACTCATTATATCTAGATCTCTTCCAGGAATCAGTAAATTGGTCCATGTATAATTGATTCTCTCCCACCTCCACAAAATGGATAGAAATAATGTCAACTTGACTTGTGGAAAATTTTTTGTTTTCCCTCTACCACCTCTTCAAATATTGTTTAGTTGAACCTCCCAGCATGCTACAAAATTACAACAATAAAGTGTTGAAATTCCATAACTCGATTAAATAATTATCAACTAGGGGACATACAAACATTAGAGGCATTGTGCATTATATATGAAAACTAAATAGATTAATCTACTGATAAGTAAAGGGTGAAAGAGTCCTAAATTCTAATCTATTGTGCAATGATGAAATACATAACTACTTACTTTTTACCAAAAGTAAATCAACATAAATTCATTCAAGTAAATTAGAGTAATGATTTTGATTACCATTTGTTTATGCAAGTCATTGAAACCATACAATGTATATATCATCACTGTAACATCCCCATCCACCAATAGGTCGGGTAATGCCACTACTCCTACATCTCTGTTGCTCTATTATGATCGGTGACAGCTCCAGCCTTAAACTACAGGCCAGGCCATGCCACCAAGTAACTTTGCGGAAATAAGCACATATGAAACTTAACTAGAATATAGAGATAACATCTGGTATTCACACATATAAATATATATATCTATCTAATGCAATTAATCGGACGTCAATACTCTACGCATACACATGTTCATGCAGAAGCAACATTAACACATCCAGGTCACCTAGGTCAGGGCATGCTACCTCATAGAGATGATAATTATCATGTGCATATATATAAACATAAACATACAACATATTCTGCTAATACACAGATTAATGTGTAAATAATAGTAAAAACATACATGCAGTAATCATAGGCAGAACCCATAAAGTAACAGCATATACAGGCATTACTCATTAATTATAACACATGTACATATACACAACATGTAAATGAACATAAAAGTAGTACTTATCTTTAATAGGAGACCACCGACTGCATGCAGACCTTCCACGAACCTCCCAACCATAGACCATGCTGCTCATCACGCTCAATAGTAGGTCACCCCTGAGCTGGGACTAAGCTCCACCCAGGGCAAGGGAATTTTAGACTAGGCTGAGGACAACAAGGAAGTTGCACAAAACAAAGAAAGGATGATTTATCCTAGGAGCCACTTACGCCCACAACCCATAGACCCTCATTCCCCACATGCCCGCTCCACCCCAGGAGGATACACCTTCACTAATACAAGTCCATCAGCTAGTACACCTCCCTTACCTTGGGCTTCAGCAACAGGCTGGACCAGAAGTCTCAGAGTACTGTAGCTGCTACGGGACTCCCTTCTAGGAGAAATCACTTCCCAACAAACTCTTTCACCTGGGAGAGTTTCTCACAGGCCTAACAACCTGCTTCTTCAATTAAGCTCTTATGTCAAACAAATAAGGTGATGTCAACAACAGAATTCGGGTAACACACAGGTGAATGTCAACCATAGAAAACAGGTATGGACACAGAATATGACAGCAAACCAAGCTTAGCCAAAACTACGTTGGCAGCAACTGCCAACTGCTACGACACAACACAACTCAAGAAAACTACAAGTTCATCGGACTTCACAGGAAATATGGAGGACAACTACAGTGTCTGTCGGTTACACTGGCGCGTGCATAAGAGGGGAGTATGGCTCTCTTCCCAGGTGGCTAACCTCGCAAGAGAGTGTCGATGCCATGGTGAAGTATCCTCCATCGTGAGAATCGTGAGACTAGTGAATGAGATGCTCCGACAATGAGCTGACTTTCCCACTTAAAACTGCATGTGCCGAGGTTGACACATGTCTCCCTGAAGCTACATGAGCTCCACTTAACACTCGTCCCCCTTTCTCTTATGACTTTAGGACAACACAAATTATGTCAAACCTTAGCTTTTAGGAAATAATAATAAATTAGTATCTCCTTTAGAGGTAAGCTCTATAGCTTAGCCCCTAGGCCCAAACACTTAGCCTCCTCCCTTACCCAACCTTGTGGAAGCTTAGTCCCCCATCACTCTTTCTTCGTGGTCGGTCTACACGTAACGATGTTTATATTTTTATTAATGATTTTGCATAATTACATATATAAAACAAGCTCCTGGCATTAGCATCCTAGGCTCTCTGGCCTAATCATCACATAAGTCTCTTAGCTTATTATAACTCGGCTCACCAGCCTAACAAACATGTTTATAATTCATAATTACAACTGGGTCTCTACCGGAGGATATTACAATCACTCCATTCAATAAKAAAATAATGAAAGAAATGAACTCATCTACTACCTTCTCATTAACAGATTGAAACTGAACAAGACAATAATATTCACAAGCATTCTAAATGAAAGAACCCAAAAAAATATACTAGTAAACAATGCAACCAAGCTACGCTACACAAGAATAGGGGGTTCACTAATATCCTTCCCTTGAGTAGGACCTCACCCAAGGAAGTCCCACGAACCATTAAACATGATCTAGATGAAAACTGATAACAAGATCTTATTGATCAATAATGTATAAGTTACATAAGTATTCACAACTCAAGTTCCTATGGCTATCCAATTGGAAGCTAAGAAAAATTATGAACTAGAATAAGTAGTATGGCTCT
>JASDQU010012307.1:56421-72928 GCA_032191745.1 Picea mariana
TACTTTTAAGGATTTTGTTTTTCCTTCTTTGTAATTAGATCCTACAATTGTGGATCTGCTCTTAGTTGGAGATTGAGTAAGGAAAAACTATATATATTCCTTATGTGAGCCATGTTGAAGGAAGGAGAGGAAAGGAGAGAGTGCTTAGCTATTGAAATCCATAGTGCTGAGCTAATGAAGAGCCATGGTCCTTGAATGTAAGAAAGCCTTGAGAGCTCACTTTGAAGAAGGAATATAGAAGATCTGCATTCCAGTTGGAGCAGGCCCGGAGACGTAACCCCAGAGATGGAGGGGTGAACTCCGTTATCAACATTGGTTGTCTCTCTCTTATTTGCCTTCATGTGTTTTATACTCCTTAATGTTCATTTGTATTATGTCTATGCTTGTAATGCTTTATGATAAATGAACTAATGTGCTCAATTAAAACCTGTATAAGCCATAGTCAATTTAAAGATCCTCACATTGTAAACATTTGGGAGAGTAGTACTCGACCCGTTTACGGATCAATTGCGTTGATAAACTTTAGCTTACATTAGTTCAGAAATCTCCAAATTCGAAATCTGAAAATGTCTTCAATTTTAACATAATTTGAAATCTGAAAATGTAGTTATTCCAACCTAAAATCTCTCTTAGATTGATACTATATTTAAATGACCTCCTGGAATTGCTAGATCGACCCTCTAAGGAGAGATTTGCTCCACGAATCAAGAGAAAATCAAAATTTATTCTTGCTGCTACGTTTTTGCTTGTGACAGTCACGAGTTTGACCTGCGTTGACCAGTGGCCTCCGAGCAGCTTCTCACACTCCAAAATCTCGTGAAGCATGTTGGAGATGCTAGGAACAAAACCCATATTTTCATTTTCTCAAATTCGCCTTGCAGATATGCAAACCTTGGAGCTATTACAGGAAAAATTCATTTTGGTAACAATGCTGATAAAAATTCAATATTATGACAACAAATAGAGATAAACTAACAATTTATGTTTTACATCCTTTATTGATCTCGAGTTGAGCAAAAATAGGTATGAAATTCCAAAAATGGAGAATAGGGTTGGTGAAAATAGGGTATAAATGATGGTTTTTATGCCAAGAAGGTGAACCCAACAGTGACCACCATTTACATAGGATGTTTGTTTCTCATAACAGGTTCCTACAAAGTTTTCACCGGGATTATTGAAGAGCTTCTCGTGTACATCAATTCTTTCTTAGGCAGTGTTGTTGTAGGTGTACACTGCAACTCCCCCGCAGAATAACTCTATCACCATTAATCACTCAAGCTAGGTGATTGTGACTCGTGACCTTCCAGATATGTTAAATCATGGACTATGTAACTTCCAAGTTCCTTCCATTCTTTGGCCAAATTTAGTGGTCTCGAAATAAGGGGTTGCTAAATATTCTACCTTTTAGGATTTTTGACAGGAATATGGGAATGTAAATTTGGATAAAATCGTTATTTTTTGTTGTTTAAATTGCATTTCTAAATGCATAAATAGATTCAACTTGTTGAACGATATCATCTGATTGATTAATTAATAAATAGACATTCCAAGCATGATTTGTATATTCTAAACTCATTAATGTTCCAACTACAAGAACAAAGAAGTCAATTCAAAAGATGAATCCATTCATCACTCAAGCTAGGTGATTGTGACTCGTGACCTTCTAGATATGTTAAATCATGGACCATGTAACTTCCAAGTTATTTCCATTCTTTAGCGAATGCAGTGGATCTAGAAAGGAGTTGTTAAATATTCTACCTTCTAAGATTTTTGACAGGAATATGGGGATGTAAATTTGGACAAAATCGCTATTTTTTGTTGTTTAAATTGCATTTCTAAATGCATAAATAGATTCAACTTGCTGAACTATATCATCTGATTGATTAATTAATAAATAAACATAAGCATAATTTGAATATTCTAAACTCATTAACGTTCCAACTATGAGAGCAAATTCAATTCAACAGATGAATTCATTCATCACTCAAGCGAGGTGATTGTGACTCGTGACCTTTCAGATATGTTAAATCATGGACCATGTAACTTCCAAGTTCCTTCCACTCTTTAATGAATGCAGTGGATATGGCACTTTCCAAAGACGATGATTGGAATATTTTGTGTTGTGAGGTTGAAGGAGATTTACACCATCTTATCAAGATTTAATGACAATCATCTTCATAGAAAATGTGCGCCATTTGGTTGGTCCAAAGATCTCGACAAAATAAGAGTCAATATACTTAATCTGGTTGGTCTAAACGTCCCGACCAAACAAGTGTCAATAATATCATTATTTCCGCACAGGTCGGGGTCTCTGTGTCTAGATGTGAGGAAATCGTTCAAAACCTTCTACTCTTGAATTTACTTTAATTAAAGGAATTATTAAAGTAAATTGTTTTTATTAGTTAATTATTTATTTAATTTATTGAGTTATTTAGGGAAAGTGTTAAAATTAATGAGCATGTTTTTAAATCTCAAGTGGGTGTGAGAAGTAATCTCAATGGTCAATCACTTTGGAGATTAAAAATAGATTATAACTTATGACTATAAAAGCAAGGCTAGGGGGAAGGAGGAAGAATTGACACTTGATACTTGACAGGAGTCGTGTTGAAAGTCGAAACATAGAATATTAGATCATGAAGGACTATGATTCAAGATCTTGGACAGGTGGAGAAGGAATTCCATCTAGAGATCAGGTCAAGAAGAAGAGAGAATAGAGGTAGTGTGGGTGGGTTTTAGTGAGAGAAAGCCACAGTAAAGTGTCGTGTCATACGAAATTTTTTCATACATGTACGCGGGTTTCAGTGGAAATAGTCAAGTACATACACAGGTTCATAGAAGGAAATTCACGTACACCTCAAAAAATATTCCGTACAACAGGTCATGGTTTTCCAAGTTTGTCTGTAGTTGTATTTCTCTTAGTGGGCCACCATCCCTATTACAGGAGCCCTGATTTTAGCATAATAAAATCATTCTTGGCACTGGTTTTCCCTCCAAGGTTTTTCTAGGGGTTTATACCCAAAAATATTGATGTTTATGTGTGCTTGATTTGGTTTCGTATTTTATTCTTCGGTTGCATGTTTAGTTGAATACTGAGTTGTTCTTTTAGTAGATAAAGTTATTTTATTTTCAGTTAATTGTCGAGTGCTAGGTTGAAGTGGTAAAACCAACATGGTATTAGAGCAGGTGCTCTGAGAGGAAACCAAGTACACGATCTCAGATCCATAGCATATCCATAATCAATATGCAGAAATCAAAGGACAAATTTCAAGGAAACAATCGTACTAAGGTAAAATTTGTTGTTTTTCCAGGTGTACAAAGGTGTACGTGGGTCACATAAAGCAAATTCGCGTACATACATAGGAGGATTGGAGCACAGTCGCATATATTTGGGTCGCAATGGTCATAGTCACGTATATATGCAGGTTTCAATTATCACAATCGCATACATACGCGAGATCTAGTGGTGACAATCGCATACAAGTCCGTACAGATTAGTACAAGGGCAGTTTTCAGCAACATGTTATTTCCAGGGATGGTTATCAGGTCTTAGGGATGGAAACACCATCGTTAAGAGTTGAAGACAAATTGGATGGAGCATCCAATTTCCTCTCTTGGAAAGAAAGAGTAACTTTGACGTTAAAGGAGTATGGCCTTTGGGAGTTAATGGACAAATTTATTACTCCATCGATAGATCCAACAACTTTGGAAGCTCACAACAAGAAGGACATCAAAGTAGAGAGGGTCCTCATGTATTCCATGAAGGATCATCTAATCCCTCACCTAACCGAGAAGAAGATGACCAAAGAGATGTTTGATGCCTTGGTAGGGTTATTCCAGAGCACAAACATGAATACGAAGATGGTCTTAAGGAATAAAATCAGATCGGTGCATATGTCTAGATATGATAATGTTACTAGCTATCTCAAGAGGATCACACAAGTGCATGATCAACTTGCATCCATAGGGGAGAAAACAAAGGATGCAGAGCTCGTGAATGTGGCATTGAATGGTCTTCTCAAGTCATGGGGATCATTTGTCAAGGGAGTTTGTGCTAGGGAACCTTTCATATATTGGCAGAGACTTTCAGATGATTGCATCCATGGAGAGACTCGAGAGGAGTCCAAGAGAAACAAGCAAGAAGGTAGTGAAGACAACTTGGCTCTTTTCAGTAAGACAAGGAAGGGAAAAGGAAATAATTCTAGCAAGAAGGGTAACAATGATGGAGGTTCATCACAGCCAAGAAAGAAGAAGGACTTGACTAAAATCAAGTGTTTATCATGTCATAAGAATGGACATTATGCAGCTCAGTGTCTGGAGAAGAAGAAGAATGGTAATGGAAAAACGTAGACATCAGCATCATCAGAGACGTAACTTGATGGGTTTGCAACGAAGTTTGAGAACGATTACTCATTGGTTTATTGCCTTTCTACCAGCACAACTACGAGAAGTGATTAATTCTTGGAAAGTGGTGCATCCCGTCATATGAAAGAAGCATGGGATCTATTTAGTAGTCTGACGAAGAGTGACTCAGATGTTCATGTGGATCTTGGTGATGATGAAAAGTATGTAGTGAAGGGAGAGGGAACAGTTACATTCCAACTCG
The DNA here is from genome assembly GCA_032191745.1 of Picea mariana. Lineage (NCBI taxonomy): Eukaryota > Viridiplantae > Streptophyta > Pinopsida > Pinales > Pinaceae > Picea > Picea mariana. The sequence goes on from JASDQU010012307.1 coordinate 61,025, forward strand.
AGTCAAGGGGTTTGTTAGATGCCCAAGATGTGTTTTATCTACCAAGTTTGAAGAATAATTTTCTTTTAGTCTCAGCTATGAAGGACATGATTTTTTCCATTACTTTTCAGAGAGGGAAAGTACTTATATTTCTAGATAAATCTAGCCCGGACAATGCAGTGGTCATTGGATTTAGATAAGTAACTTTATATAGGTTGCAGAGAAATCTTGACAACATATGTGAGTTATGTCACATGAGGTTGGGACACCTATACTACAAGGCATTCTCGATTTTGAGAGGGATTGTTACAGGTCTTACATAGTTCAAAATTGAGCAGTAGGGAGTGTGCAGAGGGTGTGCACCTAGAAAGAATGCCAAGGATTCTTTTCCTAGCAACGAGAGTAGGTCCAAGGGGATATTGGATCTTATTCATTCATATGTGAGTGGGTTGATGTCAGTAGCATCATTACATGGATCATCATACTATGTGACATTTATTTATGATTTTTTCTGGAAAACATGGATCTTCTTTATGAAGACCAAGGATGAGGTCTTTAGTCGTTTTCAGGATTTTAGAGCTCAGGTAGAGAACCATATAGGTAATAATATCAAGGTCTTGAGGTCAGATAATGGGAGAGAGTACACCTCCAATGACTTCAAGGATTTTTGCAAGGAGGTGGGTATCAAGAGGGAGCTAACAATCTCATACAACCCTCAACGAAATGGGGTTGCAGAGAGAAAGAATCAGTCCATCATCGGTTCTTCCAAGGATATGATACATGACCAAGAGTTTCCTATGTTCCTATGGGAAAAGGCATGTAACACAACCGTATATGTGAAAAACAAGAGTCCTCAAATGATGTTGGGGGAAAATACCCTGGAGGAGGCATTCTCAGGAGTGAAGCTAGAGATTGGTCATTTGAGGATCTTTGGTTGTCCAATTTACATCCATGTTCTTGTGGAGAAGAGGAAAAAGTTGGAGTCTTCAAGACATAAAGGAATATTTGTGGGGTACAGTGAGATTATAAAGGCTTATAGGATCTTCATTCCAGCGTAGTGGAAGATAGTTGTGAGCAAATATGTTAAGTTCAAGGATAACTTGGCATCTAGCATATCTCGGGAGTCATTAGCAGTAGAGGACAAGGAGCAGGAAGCACCAAATGATGGACAATAGTAAGTAGTTCATACTTCAGGTGGGGAGGAAGAGTTAGCCCCTTCCAATCGTATTAGGAGACCCTGATGGATATTAGAGACATTAAGGGATACTGGTGAGTCTCCAAGGAGTGTTGTCAAAGAGAGAAGGTCTCTAAATAAGTTTCTGAACTATATGATGCTTATGAGTAGCATCATTGATGTTGATCCTTCCAATTTTGAGGAAGCAATATATCAACATGTATGGAATGATTCCATGGTAGAGGAGTACACCTCTATAATGAGGAATGATGTTTGGGGCATAGTGTTGAGACCATAGGGGAAGTTAGTTGTGAGTTCTAGGTGGATATACAAGATCAAACATGTTGCATATGGTAGCATCGTGAAGTTGAAAGCGAGGTTTGTAGAGAGAGGGTTCTCCTAGAAAGAGGGAGTGTAATAAGAGGAGACGTTTGCTCCAGTCGCTAGGTATTCTTCTATTTGAGATGTTATTTCTATTGCTTCAGTTATGAGGTGGAGGATACATCAGATGGAACTGAAAACAACTTTCCTCAATGGGATCATTGAGGAGGAAGTATACATAAAGTAACATCGGGGATTTGAAGTACATGTGAAGGAGTCTCATGTGTGTAGGCCTAAGAAATCCTTATATGGACTCAAACATGCACCCGGGGTGTGGTAATCTAAGATTGATGGATACTTGCAGAGTATGGGATTTACCAAGAGTGAGGTGGATCCTAACTTGTACTTCATACTTGTTGGATTGGATCCACTCATGTTGGCTATGTACATTGATGATTTATTTCTCACAAGTGCAGAGGATATTATTGCAAGGTGCAAAGAATATTTAGAAAGTGAGTTCAAGATGAATGGAATTGGCTTGATGCATTATTTCTTGGGGTTAGAGGTACGACAGGTATCGAGAGAGATATTCTTTGGACAAGGGAATTATGCAATAGAGATATTGAGGAGATTTGGGATGGAGGACTGTAAACGATGGCCATAACTATGATTACTAATATGAAGAAGTTTATCACTTCAGATTCAAAGTTGGCAGATCCTATGATATAGAGGTGACTAATAGTGTCCTTGATGTATTTGGTCAACAACAGGCCATATATTTGTCTTGTTGTGAACAACTTGAGTCGGTTCATGGTGGAGTTGAGGCATGTGCATTGGATCACACCAAAACATGCACTCAGATACTTGAGAGGTACAATGGAGTATGGATTGAGATATCTTGGAGGATATGGAGTGGAGTTGCAGGGATATAAAGACTCAGATTGGGCAAGAAGTGTAGTAGACAAAATGATAACCTTGGGGTGTTGCTTCAGCTTGGGATTAGCAGTGATTACTTGGTTCAACAAGAAGCATAATTCTATAGCACTCGGTTCAACAAAGGTAGAGTATATGGCAACAAGTATGGCTAGCTGTGAATCCATTTGGCTTCATAAGTTTCTTGCATGCTTATTTGATCAGGATTTGCAGCATATGGTTATATACTGTGATAATCATAGTTGTATGAAAATCTCAGAGAATCTAGTATTCTGTGACAGGTCCAAGCTTATCGAGACCATATACCACTTCATCTTGGATAGGATCTAGATGAGAGAAATGAAGCTTCAATACATTTCCACAGATAAGCAGGTTGCATATATTATTACCAAACCCTTGGAGAAAGGGAACTTTTTGTTCTTTAGAGCAGAGTTGGAGTGGTTCATAATACCTTCTTCGCTAAGAGGGAGTGTTTATGCTAGTGGTAACATCAAACATGTGTTTCTGCATAGGTCTATGTGTGTAGACGTGTGGAAATTGTCCAAAACCTTCTATTCTTGAATTTACTTTAATGAAAGGAATTATTAAAGTAAAATTGTTTTTATTAATTAATTAATTAATTAGTTAATTGATTTATTTAAGGAAAGTGTTAAAAGTAATTAGCATGTTTCTAAATCTAAAGTGGGTGTGAGAAGTAATCTCAACCTTCAATCACTATGGAGATTAGAAATAGATAATAACTCCCGATTATAAAAGAAACGTTAGGGGGAAGGAGGAAGACTTGACATTAGTTGTGTTGAGAAAGTCAACACACAAAGTATTGGATCATGAAGGATTGTGATTCAAGATCTTGCATAGGTGGAGAAGGACTTCCATAAAGAGATCAAGTTAAGGAGAAGAGAGAACAGAGGCAGCACAAGTAGGTTTCAGTCAGAGGAATCTACATGAAAGTGTCGTGTTGTATGGAAGTTTACCATACAGTCCTTTTGTACATGGAGGCGTGTTTCAATGGATACAGTCGCATACATCCATATTTTTTGTGAAGGAAAGTCACATACACCTCAAAAAGCATGTAGTTTTGTTCGTACAACAGGTCAGGATTTGTCAGGTTTGTCTACAGTTGTATTTCTTTTAGTGGACGATTATCTATGTTATGGGGGCCTTGATTTTATCATAATGAAATCATTCTCAACATTGGTTTTCCCTTCGAGGTTTTTCTAGGGGTTTATACCCAAAAATATTGATGTTTATGTGTGCTTGATTTGGTTTCCTAGTTATGATTCCTCTACTTGTTTAGATGATTACTCACTTGTGCTTTTAGTAGATAAAGTTATTTTATTTTGAGGTAACTTCCACATGCTAGGTTGAAGTGGTAAAATCAACATTTGTTGAATGTAAATGATTGCATAATGTTGATCAGAAGTAACAATTTTACAAAGACCTAGTAGATTTGGTAAGTATAACTGAGAAACTAGAGTTTAGATTAAGGGCTATCTCTAGTTGAATTTTTTATAAGAACATATTAGTGCTTAAAGTGAACTAACATGAAGGGTTTGAAGCACATACAAGAAACAATGAGCAATCTTATGTACAAAAAATTCTAGAAATAATGAAGGTATGTGTACATATCAAAGGAGACAGATAACTTGCTAGTAGTTAAACCCTAATTATTATGTGTATTGCCACCGTGAGGCAATATGTTTTGACTGCTATTGAGTCGATATTTGAACATAACCTGAAGCATTTCCTAGAGAACTAAATGTCCATCATTTGATTGACTTCTATAAAATAAAATGGTGTTGAGTAGATATTTTTCACCTTTATCAACTGTAGCAGTGTATAATATATCATGTCATCTACAAAAATAAGTGGATGTATTATAGACTAAAATGAAATGTCTTTATGGAGAGTTTGTAGGGGGGTTTCCATTTATGCAGGAGTATCTAGGTTCCATAGAAGGAGGGTTTTTATATGAGTACCTAGGGTGGACTCATGGTGAATCTGATTCCAATGATGTCATAAAATGGATACATTGACTACATAATGGGATTTGAGAAGAAAGTCATGGACTATTATAGAAATCTATTGGGAGGGTAACTAATTTGGTCCAACCCTAGTTTTGGGCAATTGGAAGATACATGATCCTTCAATAGGGTATGCTAGAGGGGGTCTAGGCCATTGGAGGAGACCTCCATGTCTATCTTTGGTGAGATGGCACAAGAGATAATAAAATAGGGTCTAGGACCTTGAGCCATATGGAGGAGAGGATGACGAGTCTCTTTGGTGATCATTCCAAGGCCCATTAATGCATGAGTGGCATACCTCATGAAAGGAGTTATGAACCTAAACCTGTAGATCCTCCAACCTTTAATTCCTAGTTAGAGAAGGATGGAAGTTTAATGCACATAATGTATGATGCTATAAACTCATTGAATGAGGTTTGTAATGAGTTCCCTTTTCTATGGAATGGTGCACCTGAAAGGTAGGATATGTCCTTTGATTTTTGTTTTGTTGGAAATATGTTGGATTGGAATCCCATGAGAAAAGTCTCATCCATTTATTCATATGTTGTAGGGTTACAATATTATGAGGGATCAAGAAAATCCAAGCATCGTAAGTGTATAAAAAAGGTTCATGAGGTTATCAGTCTAAAATTGGGTGCTACAAATAAACTCAATGACATAAGGATGAGGGATAGGGTGTTGGTAGGGAATTTTTCTATAAAAATAATGAGAATTGAGGAGTTGAAGAATTGAACGAAGATAAACTTTGAGCTCGCATTGGGGATCTATCCATGTACCTTGATTCTGGTAAAAGGATGGTTGGTTTGGGTGTTTACGTTAGTTGAAGAAGTAGAGAAAATATTGCACCAACATTGGAAATGGGGATATCAATTCTTATTCTTAAAGAAATGGTGTATTAAGCTCAATTCTTGTTGACTAGTGTGGGCGTGCTCTCAATGTGGGTTTTAATTCTAGGGTTGCAATTGATTTTGTGGTCCAAAGATGTTTTTGAAGAAATTGCTAAAGCATCAGGTATCTATTCGAAAGATGACTTGTCCTTGTTAGACACTTGGTGTTATACGGAAAAATACCTATGAATAATAAATAAAACCCCCATTTAATGGGTGTAATTCAATGATAAACAAATAGATAGATAATGTTTTTCTTTCTCCTAATACTGACATGCCTTTTCAAAAGTAAGTGAGAGAAGAAAGAGAGAGAATACCTGATTTTGGATGGTTTTCCAAAGTATCAATGACCTTCACATGATTTCATTTTATCTCTATTGCTTCAATGAATAACCTGCATAATCATCTAACAAGAAATACCATGCTCGTTCTTCATAAAAATAAATAAAACAAAATTGCATGAATAAATTCCTAATCTAATAACTTGAGCTAATTATATCAACACAAAACATCATTAAAGATGCAATAAGATCCATAAACAAAGATATTTTTGGGAGGGAAAGAAAATATATCTATATTTATCAAATGAGATTTACAACATGAATAATTACCTTGAGATTCATTGTTGTACTCTTAGATCCAAGACCCAAAGCGCTCCTCCTTAGTCCCAAGTCCACCTTCATTGAACAAACATGATCCAGAACTATATCACGACAATATAGACATGTGAATTGCTAACATCTCTCACCTAAGCTTTGATCACACTAATGTTGATTCCCAATGCTCAACAATGGTGTCAAACTCAAGACCAAGGATTTTCACTACAATTTCATAACATTAGGATGCTTTCATATAGACCTCATTCCCTTAGATTTGGCTCTCTTGCTTATAGATTCTCGAGAGGAGAATAAAGGGTTGCATGGAATGTATGCCATGCACTTGGAAGCGATGTATGAAGCCCCATGAGCTTTTGGATTTTTCCAACTCAGAGATTTTCCACTTTCCTCATGAATTTCTATTTTTCAAACCTTTAAAGGGTAGCTACAGGTTTTATATTCGAAAACCAAGATCATCAACTCTTTTTACTAGGATAAGAACGACCTTTATTTCATTTTGATAATCAAGTTTTTTGCAAGAAAATTCATCTTGATATTATAGTGTATTTTGGACCTTTACATTTGCCTTGGACTATGGTACCAAATAGAGGTGTAATATATTCACCCTAATGTATGAGTTTAGAGGAGGAATTGATGATCGAAATACGTTACAATAATAAGATTTGATGAGTGGACTAAGGAGGAGTTATACATATCACATAACTAAGAAGTACTTGTAAGGAATAACCAACCAAAAAAATATAAATTACCCCTAAGGTGAGAATATCCATGTTTAGATATATCAATAAGCATGGTCACCAACATAATAGACTATGGATCCATGAAGTATGCAAGATCATGGCCACAATAATTACATGGTGGATCCATGTCATATAGAATATGATAGCCACAATCAAACACAAAGTGGATCTATGTCACAATATACATCAAGAAGACACTAAACACAAATGATAGTGCAATATGGTATTCAAAGTAATAATCAATCAATGGAACATTCTTACACAACTCAGGAGGGAAATATCAAATGAGGATGCCCCTATCCCAAGGTCTTTAATCCCAACTCCATTATTGTACAAATCTACATCATGTGAATAAATTAACTTAAGTTGAGCATGGTAGAAACCATCTAATTGTTAGTCATTGATGAAAACTATTAATAGACATGAGGGGAACCACAAATAATGAATATGGACCCCAAGTCACATAGTACAATCTAGAAAGTGTCAATAAATGAGCTAATGTCAAACATTTGTAGAATCCATGTACAAGGCCCAATGTACTATTAAGGTTTCTATATCAACTTCCTAGATAATAATCTCATGTTGATAGGAAGAAATCCATAGAAATGAGGGAAATTATGTATCCCACATCAATCAACGTGAAACATGAACCAAGGAGTTTTTGTGAAGAAAATAAATCACAAAATGCACAATGACATAGGGATGGATGATATGAAAGGTCAACAATAATGAAGGATGACCAAGTTAGGCTCAAAATTCCCTTGAACATATGGCATGACACAATGATGAATTTGACAACACTAACATGAACAATGAAAATGATATAAAGAAACAACATTGGAGTCATTAAATCCTTCTCCATAATCAATGGAAGAATAACCAATCAAAGGATTTCTAGCTCAAAATAATGGTACATCTCTTAGGACAATACTAAATTCCAACTATAAGATAATGATACAAAAAGGTGTTATGTTAAATGGTGAAAATGACTTACAAATTCCACTCAAACTGAATGAAATATATATTGAAATTATGCCCCCCCCCCCTTTTTTATGCTTTTAAATTTTTGTGTCTTTTTCATTTTTTGGTAAGCACAAAAAGAGAAAAAAATATGATACAATGGAGAAAATTAGCATCTCGATGGAATGCAACTACATTCCAATTGCATGGAACAGACCTATGAAAATCAAATGCAAAAAATGTTCTTGGCAAGTTTTGTCCACTTATGAAGGTTTCTTTTCCAAGGATATGGGTCGCAAAATAGAGACAATAGATGAAAATGGCTAAGATCATAAGTGATTGCAATAGAAATAAACATAATGAAGTGAATGACATTGTAGTAGTATGCACACAAATGAAAGAAACAATAAGAAAGAGCAACTTTAAAGAAACAAAAACAATGTGAACCCGTTGAGGACATGGCCAAAAAAGATAAGAGAAAATCATCAAGTCCCAAATATTAAGTCATGGTGGGGATAAATATGGGTTCATGGGCCTATGAAAAATAACTTGGCATCAGTGACACAAGACAAAAGGAGTGCTAACTAGAGTGACCCATGTAGGGTAGGCACTACCATACATGTTGCAAGTGTTGATATATTGGTTTGGTTGTCATTGATGTCAACCCTTGAAGCAAGTCCAGTAGCCAATTCTAGAAGCCCCAGAGGTGTGGTTAAGGAACTTGAATTTGATCAAGGAATATGGATATGAAGAATAATACAATTGCAAATAATACTATCATAGATGTATAGAACACGACATTTTGTTTCCAGTGATATGTGGTACACCATGTGATTCCTCATGGTTGAGGAGATATGGCTTTGTGAAGTTGGAGGACCCTCAAGAGTATTCTAGAAACCCCGAGAAGCTCAACAAGAAGTCATTTATTCTAGAAGCTCCTAGAAAGTCATCAAGTAATTATCTAGTCAAAGTGGTTTCAACTAGAATTTAATTATGGGTAAAGTTGTTGCAATAAGAAAATAATTAAGAATAAATTAGTTGCAACAAGAAAGTGGGTTAGCCCTAGAAGAGGGAAGATGGATAAAACAATTAGAAGATGGCCCCTAAAGGAAGGAACTTGGAAATTATAAATAAGAGATCAAGAGACTCCCATTAGCACCTATTGATCACATTGAATATCTATGTTGTAAAGTGTTATGGGAAGGTACTATTGACAAATATGAAGCAGTGAGTTTGAGGAAGTGAAGTTCAGTGAAGAGACAAGTTGCAGAAGTCGAAGGGATGAAGGCAAGATTATTTTTCTAGGGTTTCCATGAAGATATCCACAAGTTGTAGTGAAGGAAGAGTGTGGACATATGCGAGTTGCAGTGAAGGAAGAGCTCAAACATCTGCGAGTTGTAGTGAAGGAAGAGCATGAACATCTGGATGGTTTAGTGAAGGAAAACATGGACTCTCGAAAAAGAAAAGTAATATGCAAATTGCAGAGCCATCTAGGCGCAGACATCCATGAGGCACAATGGGAAAAAGTCCAAACATTTTTTATTTTACGAAGCATAGGGCGTGGGTCTGTTGAAAATGTTAGGATATTTAGACACTTAGGAGTTAGTTAAGATCTACTTGGTCTAATGTGTCGTTAGGTAAAAGTGTGTTTCTTAGTGTGTTTCTTTAATATGCATTAGTGTGCATTTGTAGTTAGGAAATCCGACGGTCACGATATGTTCCCAACATAGAGTGATCCGATGATTCATACTCTCCTCGATCTTAACGGCCATTGATCTATGGCTTAGAACCCGATTGGTCCATGATCTCTATTTAAAGAGCATGGAGGGTCATTTTTCGATGATCGATTGTGAGAAACTCTATTGTAAAATCTCTCTGTAATCTTTTTCTTGCATTAATAAACTACTCCAAGTGGCTGCGTTGGCTGGGGCCATGGATGTTTCCCCGTAGGGTTTTACCACGTGAAAACATCGGTGTGTTGATCTTTGATCTGGTTATGTGAGTGGTTACTGAAGGTGTTTGTCCTCTGTTGGAATACATGTGTTGTCAACAATTGGTATCAGAGCTAGAGAACATGAGTTCGATACACACTCGGCTTGTGCTGAGGGGGAGATTGTTGCATGAAATTGCAAGTAGTCAGTGCTCCTTGGTGTATCGTGACAAGGGACTAATCACCTCTCGTGGATCCTTGAAATCTGGAGGTGGTAAGTCTACCAATCACCTACGGGTTTTGGTGTAACGACAGTTATACTACCAACAATTGGTATCAGAGCCTGTTTGAAGACCCGCTCTTGTTGTAGATCGAGATCGTGAAGCCGAGTTGCCTCATATCCATTTTCTTCCATTTCCGTACATTTCTGGGCTGAGAGGACTATTTCATTGCGTCCAAAGCACTTGTTTCATTTAGGAACACATTTTTTTTCACTCGAAAAGGTTTTCATTTGCCCAAGATACGACCATTATAGTCAGATCCGGAGGTATAAAGTTTGAATACGCATTTTTTAAATTTTTGCAAAGTAGTGTTTTGGTTTTATTTCGGTTTTTTATTATTTATTTCTGGGTTGCTACTCTTTTAGATTTGTGTATGCTATTTGCCCCACGCCCTGTTCGATCTCGACAAATCAGAAACAGATAGGAAAAGGTGCATCTTCTGGGTAAGCTAACCGAGATCTAACCCTTGTTGTCATCGAGAAGCGAAATTTTTTTCTTGTGTGAAAAGAGTTTTTTTTTAGCACGCTCTCCAAGGCCGTCTTCAACAACAACAACAAGCCCAATCCTCCTTATGAACATTACAATACGTTTTGCTAGATCATTTGGTTGAAAGTTACCATATTAAGTAAGAGGTCTTGAGGTCAAGTCTCTCTTTTGTTACTTTTTTTGAAAAAGTTCATGCTAAAATTGTAAAGTGTATTTCACTTCAAGTATAAAAGTGAATCACTATAAGTAGCTTTAATATTTTATTTTAGAGTTATCTATTTTGCATGCATCTTTTCTTTGTAAAAGTGATCCCCACTTCTCTTTATAAAAGTGGGTCACTTCATAAAGCAACTTACACTACCACGTGGTCCTTTGGTTACCATTTATGCATTTTTTTAAAAGGGCATAACTCTCACATCCAAAGTCCGTTTTCAGTGCCATTTTTTTCTAAAACCGCATAACTTTTCGAGATCTTTCCATTCATACCATCAGTTTCAGTTTTTAAATCTGTATTATCTACATATTTAATATGGATTCTACAAGTAATCTCTTACTTACCAGCACCAACTACTTCCAATGGAAATCCCATATGTAGGATTTATTAAGAAGTAAAGGCTTGTACCAGATTACCTTGGGAAAGGAAACAACACCCACTGATGTTGATAAGAAATCCAAATGGGATAATAGGAATGACAAAGCACGTGGATTAATCGGAATGTCCATCTCTCCTGATTTAAGGTTCCACCTTCAAACAATTGATAAACCCAAAGAAGCTTGGGAAAATATTGAATCTGTGTTTGGTAAACACAATATTATTCGAGCACAACAGTTAGAAAATCAAGTGCTAACTTTAATTCCAAGTGATTTTTCTTTCATTGAAGACTATCTATCTAAGTTCAAAACACTTAGAACTTTATGTGAAGAATGTAAGATAAAGATAGATGAAGATCGTTGCATCTATCTTATTCTTTCTAAGCTAGGTAGTGCATATTTTGTGTTTGTATCTACCTTTTATGCCATGCAAGAGGCTCTAGGGGCAGCTTATGTAAAACACACTCTTGAGAACTTTTGTGATGCTTTGATTAGAGAGCAAGATAAGCTAGTACAACTTGGAGTGATGAGCACTGCAGGTACCTCCAACAAAGCCTTAGTTGTCCATCAGAAAGATAAACCCAAGAATCCCAAGAAGCAACATCCTCGCCACAACAACAAGCAATATAAGGGTCCCAAACCCACTTAGACATCTTTTGCTCCTAATGGAGACAAAGGAGCAAACTATAAAAATAAGAAGACTAACAGACATTGCAACTTTTGTGATAAAGATGGTCATGACGAGTCCAAATGTTTCAAGAATATGGCATCCTTAGAAGTAGCGATGAAGAAGCACAACATCCATATTGATTCTACTTCTTCTTCTTCTTCTCATGGACATGCACTTTCAGCTTCTGGTTTCTCCTTCAATACAACTTCTACTTCCACTTCTAATGAGTGGCTTATTGATTCTGGAGCATCTTATCATATGGCTAAGGATAGAGACATATTTTCTACTCTAAATGAATGTAACAGCAAGAA
>JASDQU010012307.1:85098-100037 GCA_032191745.1 Picea mariana
GATGAGAAAAGGAAAGCATTGCATCCTAAAAGTGAGAAGTGTATATTTGTTGGTTATTCTGAAGATGTCAAAGGTTATAGACTTCTTCAACCACATTTTAATGAAATTATTATTAGAAGGGATGTTAAATTTGATGAAAATCTCTTGGTCTGCGAGTCTATTTCGGCGTTTGTGCCTTCTTTGGCCTGCCAGCCTAATTCAACGGTTGTGCCTTCTTCGGCCTATGAACCATCTTTGGCATTTGTGCCTTCTTGTGATCTGGTTTCTTCTTCAGATGATGACAGTGAGGATGAAAATCCACCTCCGCCTTCTCACCCTCCTCCAGATGAGTCCTTTGAACCTGAACCAACACCAGCTCCACCACTTCCTAGATGGGTCCGTTCAACACAAGAAGCAGCTAGTGATCTTGTCAGTGATCCTTCATATCAGCGTCGGGCATGTTCACAGCTCCACTGAGCCTCTTCTCTTTTGTCTCAAGTTTCAGAAACTCATGATCTAGAGACATTTGCAGAAGCTTCGGGTCATCTAGATTGGGATACAACAATGAATGAAGAGTATCGTTCTTTAATGGAAAACAATAGTTGGGATCTTGTACCTCTTCCAAAAGGAAGAAAAATTGTCAGATGTAAATGGGTCTACAAAACCAAGTATGCTTCAGATGGAAGTGTTGAAAGACACAAGGTTTGGTTAGTTGCCAAAGGATTTTCCCAAGTTGAAGGAATTGACTATAATGAAACCTTTGCCCCTATAGCCAAAATGAATTCCATTCGCCTTGTTCTTTCCCTTGTTGTCGCACATAAATGGGAGGTCCATCAGATGGATGTTAAATCCGCCTTCTTGCATAGAGATCTGCAAGAAGAAATCTACATGGAACAACCTCCTGGCTATGTCTAGAATGACTCTAGCCTTATTTTTCACCTTACGAAATCTCTTTATGGTCTCAAGCAAGCTCCCCGAGATTGGTATGCCAAAATGGACAACTTTCTTATTGCCACTGGATTCTCTAGATGCCACTCTGATCCTAATGTCTATACCAAGAAAGTAGGAATCCATCTCATAATCCTTGTCCTTTATGTTGATGACCTTATCCTTATTGGTAGTGACTAAAAAATTTTAAACCATGTGAAAACCAGCCTTAAGAAGAAATTTGAAATGACAGACTTAGGCTTTTTGCACTATTTCCTTGGCCTCCAAGTTTTGCAAACCAATGAAGGAATTTTTCTCTCCCAGAATAAGTATGCTTGTGACCTTCTTTGTCTCTTTCACATGGACGATTGTAAACCAACCCCTTCTCCCTTCCAGTCTAGAGTCAATATTTCTGCCACCTGTACTTCTCATGGGGTTGATGCCACCCTGTACCGTCAGTTAGTTGGTAGCCTCTTATACTTGACTCATACCCATCCTGATCTTTCCTTTGTTGTTGGTATTGTTTCCTAGTATATGAAAACACCCCATGAAAGCCATTGGAAAGCAGCTAAAAGGATACTTCACTATGTCTGTGGTACAGTTCAGTTCGGGATACATTACAGTTCCGAGGGCACTCCTTTATTGTGTGGTTTCATTGATTCAGATTGGGCCAGCGACCTTGATGATCGGAAGTCTACTGCGGGTTATGTTTTCAGCCTTGGTTCAGGACCTGTCACTTGGGCCTATAAGAAACAACAGGCTATTGTCCTCGATGTATTGTGACAAGGGACTAATCACCTCTCGTGGATCCTTGAAATCTGGGACTAATCACCTCTCGCGGGACTAATACTTGTGTTGTCGAACAAAAAATTCCTAAGATCTTAAGATAAAATCTATTAGGTTAACTACAGTTTGAGAGGTATGGTTTACTGTATATGTTAGTGTCTATATTCTGTAGAAGTCCAGAATAAAAATTTCTTAGTAGTTAATGAGTATTTGATTTGGAAGATATTCTTGTGGATATTGGAATGAGGGTTTGTGACATAAGGGTTTGAGTGGATTCGATGAAGTATAGAGACAGTGACAAGTTGTGGCAGTAACAGTGACAGATCTGATTGGTTGAGGATATTATTGTGACAGGTTGTTGGTACAAGTTTATGTCACAGATTGACAGTGACAAAGTTGCAGTGGCAGTATCAGTATTTTTTCACTTATATTTTAGGGAGGTTGGACAGGGAAAGGAAAGGGGGTTTTAGCCTCCTTCCGTTTGGTACCAAAAAAATAAGGGAGTTGTAGCTTCCTTTAGGTTGGAGCCTGAGAAACCAAGGGGTTGTAGCCTCCTTCTAGTTGTAGCTGGAAAACAAGGAAGTTGGTGCTTCTTATGAATGAATTTCTTTTGACATATAAGAAAAGCATTCTGTGGTTTTCTCCCGCATTGGGTTTCCACATAAAATATTGGTGTACTTTATACTTGTGTGGTTGCTTATTGTTCACTGTTCATTTATACTGGTCATGATGTTTTGGATGATATTGATGAACTGCTCATAAAGTTAAACAATACATATTGTGGTTAAAAAGTAATAAAAGTGCTAATATTGATTCACCTCCCCCTCTCAGTATTCCAACAATTGGTATGAGAGAAGGTTCTTCAATAAGCAGTCTAACCACTGGAAGGAGATCATGGAATATGCTAATATTGGAGCACCACAATTTGATTGTCAAAATTATGCATTATGGAGTATAATAATGAAAACCTTTTTACAGGCACAAGGATTTGATGTCTGGTCAGAAGTAGTAGATAGATACATAGCACCATCCACTCCCCCAACATACAAGGATGGAAATAAACTTGAAGAAAAAAACTAAAAGTATAAAGGTACTATTTTAAACAGTCTTGTTAATTCAATATTTGTCAAAGCTATGCATTGCGATTCTGCAAAATATCTTTGGGATAATCTCAAAAGATTTATGAAGGAGATGAAAAAGTTAAGGGAGCTCAATTGCAAACTGTCGGAGCTAAGTTCGAACATTTGAATATGAAGGAAGAAGAAGACATTACATCCTACCTTCTACAATTTGATGAAATAAGTAATAATATTGAAGGTCTAGGAGAAAAGATGAAGGAATCAATTGTCGTTCAGAAAGTGATAAGGTCTTTACCTATGAGATGTGATCCAAAGATCTTATCCCTAGAATAAAGAACATATCTAGCCACCTTGAGCATGGAGGAGCTACATGGGATACTCACTTCCTCTGAAATGAGAACAAAACAGGAGAACCCAATCACAAAGGAATCAACATTCAAAGAATCCAAGAAGGCAAAGAAGAAGAGCAATTAAAAACCAAAGTCAGATTGTAGCTACAGCAATGATTCAGAGGAAGATGAAGAAATGGAAAAATTTGTAAGAAAGTTGCAGAGAGGAAACGATAAATACAAAGGTATGATTACATTGAAAAGTTTTAATTGTGGTGTTATTAGTCATTTTTCTTCTAAATGTCCAGAAAGTGATGAAGAAGAAAAGAAAAAGAAAAATCAAAAGGGTAGAATAAACAAAAAAAATTATTTGAGAAAAGCCTTTGCACCAAGGAAGACATTTCCTCATCAGACGAAGATGAAGACAATGATAGTGATATGGAAATATTACTCTTCATAGCAGTAGAAGATTTCGGAGAATATTTGAAGAAGAAGGAGATGTCAATCTCATAGCAGAATTAATTAGTGCACTAGAAAAGCTAAGGATTGAAAGAAAGAAAATCAAGTCACTTAAGGAAGAACTAAAAGAGAAAGAAGGATCTCATAAATCCAACTATGAAGAAACCAAGCATATGATCGTGAAGATAAAAATTAAATTAGAAGTAGACAAAATAATTAAAGAATCACTTAGAGGTCAACTAGATTAAAAGGACAAGATGATTGAAGTCTTGGAAGCAGAAATTGTTACTCTTAGAAAATATCTTCATAAGAAGGACATGCAGCAGAACAACACCAAAGTATTAGATGAGATCATTAGCATTCAAAGGCCATACCATTACAAATCTAGACTAGGATAAAACCAGATAGAGAAAGGCTCAAGTTCCAAGAAAATAGAACAAAGAAGCTATGCAGAAACATTTAAAGGATCTCCTAAAATGGAAGAAAGCAAGAGGAATCAAGAAGAAGATTTTAGATACATTGCACCACCCAGAAGATTCAGGATACAAAATCAAAAACAACCTTGAGAAGAAGAAGGATTCAGAAGAGAAACACAATTCAAAATATCTTCCACTCCCAGGTATCAAATAATTTTTCTTGGTTAATGTTATTCATGTAATAATTTTGGGCACGAAGTTGTGAATTGTAGAGCCAATACCAAGAACGTAAATAACTATGAAGACTACACAAAAAATGGTTATCCAAGAAGGTCTCATGAAGCACAGAACAAAAGCTACAACATATTTGAATCCTTGAATACATAAGTAGAATGCTACAAGTGCAACAACTTTGGTCACATGACCAAATATTGTAGATTGATTGTTCCTCCCAAAGAATCACAACAATGTATCAATAGTCACATACATGAACCACAAAGGATATGGATAAGAAAACATGATCAATACAACAATGAAGAATGCAATATTTCTCTACATGATCAACACAAGAAACGTGGATGGTATGTTGACATTGGTTTCTCAAAGCATATGACAGGTGATAAAGACAGGTTCCTGACATTGAAGAAAGAAAGAGATGGATCATTTTCATCTAGGAATGATAACTCAACCATAATTATAGGAAGAGGCACAGGCAGGCTTGAAAGCAAGGATGTCAAGGAAAAAAATGTACTACTAATCAAAGACATGAAACACAATCTACTAAGTGTAATTCAAATGTGTGACCAAGGACACAGACTTGTGTTTGACTCACAAAAATGTGAGATAAGAAAAGAAGGTTTGGACAAGTTGGTGGCTACAACTGTAAGAACTCCAAGTAACATATATGTACTGAATGAAATTGGAAAAGAAAAATGTTTTCTAGGAAAGGAAGATGAAAATTGAATCTAGCACAAAAGAATGGGTTACATAAATTTTGATAATCTCGCCAAAATTAGCAGAAAGGAAAAGCAATAAGAGAAATGCCCCAGATCTTGAAGCCAAAAAATACTCTCTGCAAGCATTGTCTACAGGGAAAACAAACCAGGACCAAGTTCAAATCAAAAGAGTACTCCACAACGAAACTTCTATAGGTTGTGCATACTGATATAGTTGGACCGACAATAATGAAGGGATTGAATGGTGAACAATACTTTATGCTATTGGTTTATGACTACACAATAATGGTTGCAGTTTCTTTTCTCAGAAAGAAGTCTGAGGCATTTGAACACTTCAAGATATAAAAGGAAATGGTTGAAAGTGAGATAGAATAGAAAATCAAGTGTTTGAGATCAGACAATGGAGGAGAATTTACATCAAAGGAGTTCATGGATTTCTATAGCGATCATGGGATAAAGGTTGAATTCTCAGTAGCCAGGACACCTCGAGAAAATGGAGTTGTCGAAAGGAAGAATAAAACAATACAAGAAATGTCCATAACCATGTTAATGGATTCCAAGGTGATGGACGTATTTTGGGTACAAGTAGTGCATACAATATTTCACATTCAGTACAAAGGAGTGCTCAGAAATAACAATGATAAGACTTTCTACAAGTTATGGAAAGGAATACTAGCGAATGTGAAGCACTTCAGAGTGTTTGGAAGAAAATGTTATATCAAAAGAGAAGATGGAAAGATTGGAAAATTCGACTCTCAAGGTTATAAAGGCATACTAGTTGGGAACTAAAGTAAAAGAAAAGCATACAGATGTTTGAATCTAAGACTCAATATAATAGTGTAAATCATCAATGTGATGATTGATGAGACAGATGGATGAAAGATAAAAGAAAGAAGAAAAGATTCAGTGGAACAAGATCACAAAGAATATTTGAAAGAAGAATAAGTATATGTAGAATCAGATGAAGAAGAGGAATATCCATAAGAAGAGAAAGAACAAAAAAATCTTTGGGTACCTCCAAAGAAACCTAGTAGAAGAGTGCAGAAGAATCATCTAGCAGAACAGATTATTTGGAATAAAGATGCAGCAGATGAAACCAGAATAAGAATATGTTTACCAGAACTACAAAACCTAGCATTGTTATCCACAGTTGAGCCCAACATTTTTTAAGAAGCCATCAAGGATGAATACTAGATCAAATCCATGAATGAAGAGTTAGATCAGATAGATAATAATTACACTTGGGAACTAGTTCCAAGGCCGAAGAACAAGAATGTGATCTGTACAAAGTTGATCTCTAGAAATAAATTGAACAAGGATGGATAGGTTGCTAGGATCAAAGAAATATTGGTATGTAAAGGATATGCTCAAGTTGAAGGTATAGATTTTGAAGAAACCTTTGCCCCAGTTGCCAGAATGGAAGCAATCAGGATGATTCTAGCTTATGCATGTTCCAAAAATATCAAATTGTATGAGATGGATGTAAATCCAACCTTTCTAAATGGAGAATTAGAAGAAGAAGTATACATTAAGAAGCCAGAGAGATTTTAGTTGTCAGAAAAGGAAAAATATGTTTGCAAGTTGAAGAAGGCACTATATGGTCTCAAACAAGCCCTTGGAGTATGGTATTCAAGACTAGACAGATACTTACAACAACAAGGGTTCGGGAAAGGAAATGCAGACATCAATCTCTACATAAAGGTAAATCAAGATAGTATCCTGTTAATTTAAGTTTATGTTGATGATATTATTTTTGGAAGTGACGATGACAAGATGTGTCAACAATTTTCCAAAGACATGTAGAATGAGTTTGACATGTCATTTCTTCGAGAGTTGTCTTTTTTTTGGGTCTCTAGATATGTCATAGCAACAAAGGTATATTCATATCTCATACCAGGTATATCATAGAAATGATAAACAAGTTTAGAATGGAAGATTGCAAACTAGTCAGTACTCCTATGCAGACCAGTTTCAAGCTAAGTAGGGATGATGATTCTAAGTATGCAAACCAGAGACACTACATATCGATGATTGGTAGTATTCCCTATGTGACATCTTATAGATCAGATGTGATGCAGGAAATTAGACAAGTTGCAATTTTTCAAGCAAGACCAAAGGAATCACATGCTATGGAAGTAAAGAGGATATTCATATATCTCAAAGGTACATAAGAATTTGGATTATGGTATCCAAAGGTGAATGATCTATCTCTATTTTCCTACACAGATACATATTGGGAAGGTAAAATTCATGATAGAAGAAGCACAAGTGGAGTAGATTTATACTTAGGTGAGTGTCTAGTATCATGGTTAAGAAAGAAACAATCCTCATTATCATTGTCTACAACAGAAGTTGAGTATATTGCAACAACAATATGTTGTACTCAGGTTCTATAGATGAAACAAAAATTGAAGGATATACAAGTTGAATATGATGATCCCATCCCAATATTTTATGATAACACCAGTTCCATAAGTATCTCAAAGAATCCAGTGATGCACTCCAAGAAGAAACACATTTCGATCAAGTTTCACTTTCTATGGGAATAGGTTCTAGAGAAGAACATCAGGATCGATTAAGTTGGGACAAAAGAGAAGATCACAGATATCTTCACCAAACCACTTTTGAGGGAAGCCTTTGAGTATCTTCGACAGAAACTTGGAATATTTTATGCCCCATAATGATTTCCAAATGCTTTTCATATATGTCATGGATTTACGAGAGGAAGCACCACTAAAGAGAAAAGGCTAGAACAAACAGGGGGAACATCCCAAAGGACAGGTAAGATAGGGGGAACAACCACAAAGGACAGTTCAAATAGGGGGAGCAACCCCAAAGGGAAGATTCCCTTTGCCATTGATGTCAAAGTGGGAGAGAGAGTAATCAAAGGCATGGTCACAGGGGGAGCATGAGAAATTTTATATCATCAGTGTTGCATTGGAGTGTTTCCATCAATTCCAAAGGTTGAGATTGTTGATAGATTGGGTTGGTTTTCATTGATGTCAACCCTTGAAGCAATTTTGGTAGACAATTTCGGTATCCATATAGGTTTAGTTAAGGAACCTGAAGTTTATCAATGAATATTGACATGAAGAACAATATAGTTGCAGATGATACTATCATAGATGGATAGTACACATCATGTCGTTTCCAGTGATATTTGGTACACCACATGGTTCCTCATCGTTGAAGAGATATGGCTTTGTGAAGTTGGAGGACCCTCAAGAGTATTCTAGAAACCCCTATAAGGTCAACACAAAGTCATTTATTCTAGAAGCTCCTATAAAGTCATCAAGTAGTTGGCTAGTCAAAGTGGTTGCAACTAAAAGTTAATTATGGGTAAAGTTGTTGCAATAAGAAAATAATTAAAAATAAATTAGTTGCAACAATAAGTTATGAGTTTACTAATTATGGGTAAAGTTGCTGTAATAAGAAAATAATTAAAAATACATTAGTTGCAACAAGAAGTTATGAGTTTACTAATTATGGGTAAATAGTTGCAACAAGAAAGTGGGTTAGCCCTAGAAGAGGGAAGATGGGTAAAATAGTTAGAAGATGGCCCCTAAAGGAAGGCACTTGGAAAGTATAAGTAATAGATCAAGAGACTCCCATTAGGACCTATTGATCATAGTGAATATCTATGTTGTAAAGTGTTATGGGAAAGGTACTATTGACAAATCTGAAGAAGTGAGTCTGAGGCAGTGAAGTTCAATGAAGAGAGAAGTTGCAAGAGTCGAAGGGATTAAGTTGAGATTAATTTTCTAGGGTTTTCCTGAAGCTATCCGCAAGTTGCAGTGAAGGAAGAGCACGAACATCCACGAGCTGCAGTGAAGGAAGAGCACAGACATCTGTGAGTTGCAGTGAAGGAAGAGCACAAACATCCACATGTTTCAATGAAGGAAAATGTAGACTCTTAGAAAAGAAAAGAAATCAGCGAGTTGCAAAGCCATCAGGGCGCAGACATCCGCAAATCACAGTGAAACAAATCATGTACATCCGCGAGTTTACAGAGCACAGGGAGCATATATGTTGAAAAATCCCAAGCTTTGAATATCAAATCTATCAGGTCAACTACAAGTTGAGAGGTATGGTTTACTGTGTATGTTAGTGTCTATATTCTATAGAAGTCCAACACATGAATGTCTTAGTAGTTAATGGATATTTGATTTGGAAGAAATTCTTGTGGATCTTGGAATGAGGGTTTGTGACATAAGAGTTTGAGCGGAGTTGATGAAGTATAGAAATAGTGACAAGATGTGGCAGTAACGGTGACAGATCTGATTGTTTGAGGAGATTATTGTGATAGGTTGTTGGTACAGGTTTATGTGACAGATTGACAGTGACAAAGTGACAATGGTAGTATCGTAATTTTGGCACTTATATTTCAAGGTGGTTGGATGCGGCAAGGAAAGGGGGTTGTATCCTCCTTCCGGTTGGTTCTGGAAAAATAAGGGAGTTGTAGCTCCCTTCAAGTTGGAGCCTGAGAAAATAGGGGGCTTTATCCTCCTTCCAGTTGTAGCTAGAAAACAAGGAAGGTTGTGCTTCCAATGAATGTACTTCTTTTGACATATACGAAAATAATTTCGTGGTTTTCTCCTACATTGGGTTTCCACGAAAAATATTGGTGTATTGTATACTTGTGTGGTTGCTTATTGTTAACTGTTCATTTATATTGGCCATGATGTTTTGGATGATATTGATGAACTTCTCATAAAGTTAAACAATACATATTGTGGTTAAAAAGTAATAAAAGTGCTAATATTGATTCACCCACCCCCTCTCATAAATCGAAGGAATTATTAAAGTAAATTGTTTTTATTAGTTAATTATTTATTTATTTAATTGAGTTATTTAGGGAAAGTGTTAAAATTAATTAGCATGTTTCTAAATCTCAAGTGGGTGTGAGAAGTAATCTCAACCGTCAATCACTTTGGAGATTAAAAATATATTATAACTCACGATTATAAAACCAAGGCTAGGGGGAAGGAGGAATACTTGACACTTGATACTTGATAGGAGTTGTGTTGAAAGTTGAAACACAGAGTATTTGATCATGAAGGACTATGATTCAAGATCTTGGATAGGTGGAGAAGGAATTCCATCTAGATATCAGGTCAAGAAGAAGAGAGAATAGAGGTAGTGTGGGTGGGTTTCAGTGAGAGGAAGCCACAGGAAAGTTTCACATCATAAGTTTTTTTTTCATACACGTACGCAGGTTTCAGTGGAAATAGTCACGTACATACGCAGGTTCACTAAAGGAAATTCACATACACCTCAAAAAGCATGCAGTTCTAGTTCGTACAACAGGTCATGGTTTTACAGGTTTGTCTGTAGTTGTATTTATCTCAGTGGGCCCCTATCCCTGTTACAGGAGCCCTAATTTTATCATAATAAAATCATTCTCAGCATCAATTTTCCCTCCAAGGTTTTTCTAGGGGTTTATACCCAAAAATATTGGTTTTTATGTGTGCTTGATTTGGTTTCCTAGTTTATGAATTTGTTGCATGTTTAGTTGATTACTGAGTTGTTCTTTTAGTAGATAAAGTTATTTTATTTTGAGCTAATTTTCAGGTGCTGGGTAGAAGTGGTAAACTCAGCATGGTATTAGATCATGTGCTCTGAGAGGAAACTAAGTACACAATCTCATATTCATAGCATATCCATAATCAATAGGCGGAAATCGAAGAATGAATTTCAAGGAAACAGTCGTACTGAGGTAAAATTTGTTTTTTTTTCCAGGTGTACAGAGGTGTACATTGGTCACATAAAACACTGTCGTGTACATACGTGGGAGGATTTTATCACATTCGTGTATATTCAGGTCGCAATGGTCATATTCGCATAGATACACGAGTTTCAATGATCACAATCACGGACATACGCGAGATCTAGTGGTGACAGTCACATACCAGTCTGTACAGGTCAGTACATGGGCAGTTTTCAACAACAAGTTATCTCCAGGGATGGTTATCAGGTCTTAGGGATGGCAACAACATCATTAAGAGTTGAAGACAAATTGGATGGAGCATCCAATTCCCTCTCTTGGAAAGCAAGAGTAACTTTGGTGTTAAAGGAGTATGGCCTTTGGGAGTTAATGGACAAAGTTGTTACTCCATCGATAGATCCAACAACATTGGAAGCTCACAACAAGAAGGACATCAAAGTAGAGAGGGTCCTCATGGATTCCATGAAATATCATCTAATCCCTCACCTAACTGAGAATAAGATGTCCAAAGAGATGTTTGATTCCTTGGTAGGGTTATTCTAGAGCACAAACATGAATAGGAAGATGGTCTTAAGGAATAAAATCAGATTGATGCAGATGTCTAGATATGATAATGTTACTAGCTACCTCATGAGGATCACACAAGTGCATGATAAAATTGCATCCATAGGGGAGAAAACAGAGGACGCAGAGCTCATGAATGTGGCATTGAATGTTTTTCTCAATTCATGGGAACCATTTGTCAAGGGAGTTTGTTCTAGGGAACATCTCCTATATTGGAAGAGAATTTCAAATGATTGCATCCAGGAAGAGACTTGAGAGGAGTGTAAGAGAAACTAGCAGGGAGGTAGTGAAGAAAACTTGTATCTTGTCAGTAAGACAAGGAAGGGAAAAGGAAACAATTATAGCAAGAAGGGTAACAATGATGGAGGTTCATCAGAGCCAAGAAAGAAGGACTTGAGTAAAATCAAGTGTTTCTCAAGTCATAAGAATGGAAATTATGCATCTTAGTGTCTGGAGAAGAAGAAGAATGGTAATGGAAAAATGGATACATCAACATCAGTAGAGACGTAGCTTGATGAGTTTTCAACGAAGTTTGAGAAGGATTACTCATTGGTTTCTTTCCTTTCTACCATCACAACTGCAAGGAGTGCTTGGTTCTTAGACAGTGGTTCATCTCGTCATATGAAAGAAGAATGGGAGCTATTTAGTAGTCCGACGGAGAGTGACTCAAATTTTCAAGTGGATCTTGGTGATGATGCAAAGTATGTGGTGAAGGGATAGGGAACATTTATGTTCCAACTCGAGTCAGGGGGTTTGTTAGATTCCCAAGATGTGTTTTATGTACCAGGTTTGAAGAATAATTTGCTTTTAGTCTCAGCTATGAATGACATGATTTTTTCCATTACTTTTCAGAGAGGGAAAGTACTTATGTGTCCATAGAAATCTATCACATACAATGTAGTGGTCATTGGATTTAGATAAGGCACTTTATACAGGTTGTAGAGAAATATTGTTCATGCCTTGGTACATGAAAGTGACAACATATGTAAGTTATGGAATAGGAGGGTGGGACACCTATACTACAAGGAATTCTCGATTTTGAGGAGGATTGTTACAGGTCTTCCATAGTTCATAATTGAGCAGTAGGGAGTGTGTAGAAGATGTGCACTTGGAAAGAATGCCAAGGATACTTTTCCTAGCAATGAGAGTAGGTCCAAGGGGATATTGGATATTATTCATTCATATGTGAGTGGGTCGATGTCAGTAGCATCATTACATGGATATTCATACTATGTGACATTTATTTATGATTTTTTCTGGAAAACCTGGATCTTCTTTATGAAGACCAGGGATGAGGTCTTTAGTTGTTTTCAGGATTTTAGAGCTCAGGTAGACAACCATATAGGTAATAATATCAAAGTATTGAGTTCAGATAATGGGGGAAAGTACTCCTCCAATGACTTCAGGTATTTTTGCAAGGAGGTAGGGATCAAGAGGGAGCTAGCAATCTCATACAACCCTCAGCAGAACGGGGTTGCGAAGAGAAAGAATCGATCCATCATCGGTTCTGCCAAGGATATGATACTTGACCAGGAGTTTCCTATTTTCCTGTGGGAAAAGGCATGTAACACAATAGTATATGTGAAAAACAAGAGTCATCAAATGATGTTGGGGGAAAAGACTCTAGAGGAGGCATTCTTAGGAGTGAAGCTAGAGATTGGTCATTTGAGGATATTTGGTTGTCCATTTTACATCCATGTGCTTGTGGAGAAGAGGACAAAGTTGGAGTATTCAAGACATAAGGGAATATTTGTGGGGTAGAGTGAGATTAGAAAGGCTTACATGATCCTCATTCCAGCACAACGAAAGATAGTTGTGAGAAGAGATGTTAAGTTCGAAGATAACTTGGCATCTATCATATCTCAGGAGTCGTCAATAGTAAGGGACAAGGAGAAACAGACTTCAAAGGATGAACAACAATCAACAGTTCAGATTTTAGGTGAGGAAGAAGAGTTATCCCTTTCCAGTCCTATTAGGATACCCCGATGGATATTACAAACATTAAGGGATGGTGGTGAGGCTCCAAGGAGTGTGGTCAGAGAGAGAAGGCCTTTGAATAAGTTTTTGACCTATATGGTGCTTATGAGTAGCGTCATTGATGTTGAGCCTTCCATTTTTTAGGAAGAAATAGATCAACAGGTATGGCATGATTCCATGGTAGAGGAGTACACCTCTATTATGAGGAATGATGTTTGGGACATAGTGTCAAGACCATAGGGGAAGTCAGTTGTGAGTTCTAGGTGGATCTACAAGATCAAGAATGTTGCATATGGTAGCATAGAGAATTTCAAAGCAAGGTTTGTGGCTAGAGGGTTCTCCTAGAAAGAAGGAGTGGAATACAAGGAGACATTTTCTCTAGTCGCTAGTTATTATTCTATTTGAGATGTTATTTCTATTGCTTCATTTATGAGGTGGAGGATACATCAGATGGAAGTGAAAACAACTTTCCTCAATGGGATCATTGAGGAGGAAGTATACATAGAGTAACATCAGGGATTTTAAGTACATGTGAGGGAGTCTCATGTGTGTAGGCTTAAGAAATCCTTAAATGGACTCAAACATGCACCCAGGGCGTGGTATTCTAGGATTGATGGATACCTGTAGAGTATGGGCTTTACCAAGAGTGAGGTGGATCCTAACTTGTACTTCATACTTGTTGGTTTGGATCCACTCATCTTGGTTCTGTACACTGATGATTTATTTTTCATAAGTGTAGAGGATCTTATTGCAGGGTGCAAAGAAGATATATAAAGTGAGTTCGAGATGAATGACATTGGCTTGATGCATTATTTCTTTTCGTTATAGGTATGGCAGGTATCGAGAGAGATTTTCCTTGGACAAGGGAATTATGCAATAGAGATATTGAGGAGATTCAAGATGGAGGACTGTAAACCAATGGCCACAACTATGATTACCAATTTGAAGAAGGTTATCACTTCAGATTCAAAGTTGGCAGATCCTAGGATATATAGGCCAAATATTTTTCTTGTTGTGAACACCTTGAGTAGGTTCATGGTGGAGCCGAGGCACGTGCATTGGATCACACCAAAACATGCACTCAGGTACTTGAGAGGTACAGTGAAGTATGGATTGAGATATCTTGGAGGAGATGGAGTGGAGTTGCAGGGATATATAGACTCATATTGGGCAAGCAGTGCAGTAGACAAAAATATAACCTTGGGGTGTTGCTTCATCTTGGAATTAGCAGTGTTTACTTGGTTCATCAAGAAGAAAAATTCTATAGAACTTGGTTCAACAGAGGTAGAGTATATGGCAGCGAGTATGGCTAGTTGTGAATCCATTTGGATTCACAAGTTTCTTACATGTTTATTTGATCAAGAGTTGGAGCCTACTCTTATATACTGCAATAATCAGATTTATATGAAACTCTTAGAGAATCCATTATTTTGTGACAAGTCCAAGAATATTGAGATCGTATACCACTTCATCTGGGATAGGATCCAGATGGGAGTAGTGAAGCTTCAATATATTTTCACAGATAAACAGATTGCAGATATTCTGACCAGACCCTTGGAGAAAGGGAACTTTGTGTTCTTCATTGGAGTGGTG
Source organism: Picea mariana (assembly GCA_032191745.1). Classification (NCBI taxonomy): domain Eukaryota; kingdom Viridiplantae; phylum Streptophyta; class Pinopsida; order Pinales; family Pinaceae; genus Picea; species Picea mariana. The sequence continues at coordinate 99,889 of JASDQU010012307.1, forward strand.
CATAATACCTTCCTCGCTAAGAGGGAGTGTTGATTCTAGTGGTAACATCAAATAGGTATTTTAAAACAGGTCCATGTTTGTAGACATGTGGAAATTGTCCAAAACCTTCTACACTTGAATTTACTTTAATGAAGGAATTATTAAAGTAA
>JASDQU010012307.1:130231-147416 GCA_032191745.1 Picea mariana
CTCAATTGGCATGTGTCGTGATATGAAGTGTTATGTTCGTTGAGGTTCTGAGTTTAAATCCCCCTGAATTAACTGTGCCTACAGAAGGGGCATGCATATGGAACCTGGAGGTTATAGTGGTAGTGGTCAGAATCGACCCCGTTTCATGCGAGTATGAGACCGACCCAGTTGACGATTCCGCCAGATACAAAAAATAATAATAATAATACTTAAATTATTAAAAGGAACATATTATTATATTTTTTATAATTATTAATTTACAAATTTTCTTTACTTTTATTTTCTATATAGAAAATTATAAAATATTAGATTTTTTTTTATTTTTTTAATGAATTAAAAAAAAATGCCTTTTTGGCAAAAATGTATGGCTATTTGTTAATGTTAGTAAAGGGAATTGAGGCATTTTAGAGAATATGTTATAGGGATGACATAGATAGCAATGTAAGATTGGTTAACAACTTACTCGAACAAGTTACCAAGATTAGAGGCTTTCGACCCCGACCTTTAGCCACTTACCCTAAAGAGAGTAATGCATGTTTACAGACAAGTAAAAAAAAAAACTTACGCCTAAACCTATGTTGCAAGTATAAGTTTGAGTGAATGTGGATGCCTTTAACTCTTCCCTGATAAGAATTTGGTTTGATGCAGATTCATTTATTCAATATGGTTAGGACTCGAGGAAATCGAGGTCGAGGGGCATCGTCGCAATGACCGCCAACGTCGGTGCTGCCACCACCATCACTTGAATTAGCTCTCATTTTTCACTCTTTGGAGGCTATTAATGAGACATTAAAGGGACTTCATTCAATAGATGTTGAAGTGGAACCCCCACCATATGAATTGGGTAACCCTGAAGCACCGAGGGACTCAGAGGGAGGGCCTCCACCAGGGGACATCACCAGAGAGATACAAAAGATCAAAGTCCCGTAGTTTAATGGGGGTCATGCAAGTGAACGTGCAGAGGCATGGTTGGAATGAATGATGTGATGTTTCACCTTAAGGACTTTGCTTCCACATCAAAGGTGAAGATAGCGATATTTTAGTTGAGGGACAATACCTTGAACTGGTGGGGTAACTTGGAGAGGAAGTTGTACCTTACCCCAGACACCGTCTCATGGGAGATTTTTGAGTAAAGGTTCTAGGTGAGATGTTTTCCTACATACTACGAGGAACAACAGGTACGAGAATTTCATGCTCTAGTTCAGGGAAACAGGATCGTGGAAGAGTACGAGATCAAGTTTACAGAGTTGGTAAAATATGTTGGCATGTTTACAGGTAGAGTGTGCTTGTCATTGATGGCAAAATCAAAGTGTGCATCGATGGAAAAACAGGAACAATGTAAGCTCAGGTGAAGAAGAAAACAATATGAAGAGATCAAAGCTCAAGAGAGATAGCGTTCTGAGATGTGCAGATGAGATCCCATACATCAAGGCTCGCAGAAGGATCAGAGGTCATGGCCTTTGACACTTAGATATTTGAGAAAGCCAAAATCTCAGGAGGAGGAGCGGTAGTGGTCATTGGATCACCAATCTTGAATACCCAATGTTTATTAAATCAGAGTCCAGTGACCAGAGGAAGCACAGAGGAGAAGTACAAATCTGATCCATTGGATCTGAGCACTGAGAACCAACAGTCGTCAGATCCAGTATAACTACGAAGAGGATAATGGCTGAGAGCCATCCTCCAACTCTGTGAAATGAAAAATCGCGATGAGATCTGAACCGTTGGATCCAGAGGAAACATGGCAAGAGATCAGCATTTTGCTGACTCGCAAACTGGAAAATTCAAACGTGAGTAGTCCTCCAACTTCGCGAAATGCAAAGTCCCGATAAGATCCAGACCGTTGGATCATAGAGGGTTGTGGGTCATTGATCTAGAGAAAGTTTTAGAAAATCGGGAGTCAGGAGAAGGGAGGTGAGTAATCCTCCAACTTCACGAAATGCAAAATCCTGATAAGATCTGGACCGTTGGATCACAGAGAGTTGTGGGCCATTGATCTAGAGTATTTTGGATATTGGGAGTTGGAAGAGTCAGAGTTGGCTCAAATTCAAATACCCGACATGCAAAGTTGCTATTTGATTACAGCCATCGATCAAAGGGAGAACAAGGACCGTTGATTCAAGGATGACACATGGCAGGAATCTATGGACTCCAACTAAAAGCATTCTGAGCAAGCGAAGGTTGAGAATTGAAAGTCCCAAAGGCCCAACTCGTGGAGGAGATTGTGATAATAGAATCAGGGAGACAGGTGTCTGCAGATCATCAACTCCGGGAGATTGTCGTATGGAAGAAACAAAAGTTTGATATTTGAAATCTCCAGAATGTGAAGTTTCGTCAACCGTTGGATCAATTTCGAGTGGAAGGACATGATAAGCTAGCAGAGTTGCATCACAGAAAGATCGAGTCGTCGATCTAAGATCCTGATCAGAATGAACAACATTCACTCTAGATATAAATATGTGAGGAGTTTACACTTAGGAAAGTTTGAGATTTGAAATCCCCGAAATGTGAATTTCTGTCAACCATCAGATCTAGAGATCAGATAATGATATTTAGATCAGGGAGATCTACATCAGCAGATTACATCAACAAATCTCCTCCTCAAGGAAATGTTGCAGATCATGTCAGCAAAGGGCATATGGGAAATCACGTCTGCAAGTACACATGTCATCTGATTGTTGAGACTAAGTATCACGTGTGGATAAAGGAAAGAAGTCAGAGTCATCGATTGAAGAGGACAGATGTCAGCAGATCTTCCATTCCAGAAGATATCCAGTCAGCATCAACAGGGTTTGAGAGTTGAAACTCCCAGAGCCTGGATCACGAAGGAAACCTCAGTCGTTGATGGAGGAAGGATAGATCTGGTCAGTGGAGTCAAGAGGATAGATCTGAAACGTCCATTCAAGAGCACCATTAAGATCATGAGATCGAAGTTCGTGCTCCATTGTGGGGCCAGAACATGCTTGGGCCTTAATTCTTCGTAAGCAGGCCGCAATCAAAACCACAGTTTTGGAGAAAGGACACGTGGAGGCTCATGGTGAATTATAGGGAGAAACGCAGTTTGGTCTAAACCACCTTTGGACGCACCTACAATTGCTTGGGCACATGAAGCTCATAGCCCAAGGTCATATCATGAAATGGAGCCAGTGCTCAATAGACAGAAATCGGGAAGCACCTTTTTGAATAAGCACTTGGTCACCACCGGTGGTCACACGAAGGAAGGGGCTTAGAAGCTAAAGAATCCATAGTTGACAAGATATAACTGACAGAGAAGATGAAGAGTCTCGATTTCTAGAGAAGCTAAGGAATCTCTTCATAATGCCCAGTGATGATGAACGCATGGAACTAACCGCCAAGGATGACGAAGAGTTGTCGTGATGATCAGGCAGAGGACTCGACATGACAAAAGCATGCAGAACAGAGAAGTGAAAGTGTATTGCGAGGTAGCTATGCAATCATGAGGAATAGATGCAGTAAACAAGCACAAGGGTAGAACAGTGACGTTGTGAAGAGAATGTAGAGGCATTGTGCATAGGATGCAGTTGGTGCACAGAGAATATAAAAATGCAGAACAAAGAAGAGATGGGTGTTGTTGTTGAGAGTGATTCATGCGAGTAGAGAGACACTAATGCAAGAGAGCAGAGTAGTGTAGCAGAACAGTGATGAGACTGGTAATCCATAGATAAATGTTGTATCACTGTGATAAAGTTATAAAAAGAAAAGATTTATATTTCAGGGTGGAAGGGAGGTGCTAGGGAGGACTGGTGTCCTCAGAGTTTCAAGTGGGTGGTTGAACACAGGGAGTTGTAGCTTCCATCTGGTTGTAGCCAGAAAAACCAGGGTGGCAGAGTAGTGCAAGGGAGAACTATTGTTCTCTGTTATACAGGTTTGTACCTGTGTGACTGGAAGTTGGTGCTTCCATCCAGTTGGTGCTGGAACACTCAAGGATTTGGTGCTTCCTTCTAGTGGGTTCTAGAGAAAATAGAGAGTTGGTACTCTCAGCAAGTTGTTTCTTGTAAAACAGAGGTTGTAGCCTCAAGAGGAGTTGGAGCTCATAAGAATGATAATGTAAAGAAAATAAATATTACTTATCATATCAAGAAGAAGAGGTTTTTCCCTTTATGGGTTTCCTCGGAAAATATTTGTCTCTGTATATTTCATGTGTGTGATTGATGTTTAATATTCTATTTCTTACTTCCCTGCATCATTGTGATTGTCATTGAGTGTTCTGTGAAGAGTTTAAAATGGGCATAATTTTTTAATCATAGTAACAATTGATTCACCCCCCCCCTCTCAGTTGTCCAACAATTGGTATCAAAGCTAGGTTCCTTTTATCTAAGGTCAGATCCTAGAGATTAAACATGACTAGCCATGAAGGAACTTCAACCAATAAGGCCCCCCTGTTCAATGGAACAAACTTTGCCTTCTGGAAAGTTAGGAGAAGAACCTACATAATGGATTTAGGTGCAGATGTCTGGGATGTGGTAGAGATTGGTTATGTAAAGCCAGTTGTACTAGCTTCTAAGGATGACGAGCTAGAATTCAGCTTCAATGCTAAGGCTATGAATGTTATTCTAAGTGGGCTTGTAGAAGTGGAATTTGTAAAAGTTATGCACTTAGAATATGCCAAAGAAATGTGGGACAAACGCATTATAAGTTATGAAGGTAATGAGAAGGTAAAGGATGCCAAGATTCAAACCTACAGATTAAAATTTGAACAACTAAAGATGAAAGAGGATGAAACTGTTGGGAAGTACTTTATGAGAGTTGAAGAACTAGTGAATGCCATGAAGAGTCTTAGTGAGAAGTTTGAAGATGTAGTTTTAGTCCAGAATATTTTAAGATCTTTTCCAGATAGGTTCAACCCAAAGGTCTCTACTATAGAAGAACTTAATGATCTAAAAACTATGCCTTTTGATCAACTTCTAGGAACATTGACTGCATATGAAATGAGGATAGGTAAAGATAAATCCACCTCTAGATAAGCATCATTTAAAGCTGATAAGAATGAGGATTCTGAGTCTGATGAAATTGAAGAAAAATTTGTGAGAAGACTAAAGAAAGGATCAGGCAAGTACCAAGGAAAATTACCCTTCAAATGTTTTAACTATGGAAAGATAGGTCACTTTTCATCTAAGTATCCACACAAGAAGCAAGATCAGAATTATGAAGGTGAAAAGAAGTTCAAACCTAAGAAATTTGGTAAAAAGAAAAGTTTATGTGTAAACAATGATGACTCTTTAGAAGACGCGGATAGTGACTCCTCGTGTGAAGATAAGGTTAATGAATTTATGCTTATGGCCCAAGAGGATTATGATAATAAAAGCACGGGAAGTAATGTTGACGATGAAGAAGTTGTGGTTGACTTGGAAGGAGAACTGATCAGTGCTCTAGAAGAAATTGCTAGACTCGAATCTAAGAAGAAAAAGCAAAAACATATGCTAATACAGTTTGAGAAAGACAATAAAGAACCTACTGAAGCCTTTTCCCTGATAAAAGTGAAATTAGAAGAGGCAAAGAAAATAGAGGACATTCTGAAACAACGGTTATCAAAAAACAAGGCAAGATGTGAAGCCTTGGAAGAAGAGGTAGTAAAAACCAGAAAAGAGATGGAGAAGTTTAAAACATTGTCTCTTCAAAACCTTCCAAGCATTAAATCCACAGCATAACTAAACGACATTCTGAGTAAACAGATATCTCTGTTGTTGAATATTGGTTTAGGTTATGTAAATGGTTCAAGCAACAAACAACCAGAAAGCAAAGCACCAGTAAAGATGATCAAGTTCCAAGTTAGCAGACAATCAGACCATGAGAGTACTCTGTCACCTAAAGCTAATAAAGACAAGATGATCCCTGATCAGAAACAAAGAGATCAGAAGATGGAGCAACAAATGCCAAGAAGAAGGCCATCCTTCAGGTACCAAAATTTATTTCATGGCTACTATTTTTACTGTTCTAATTTTGGTCATAAGATTGTAAACTATCAAATTAAGTTTAGAGACATGCAACTGAGGAGGTCAAGAAATAGATAATCTGTACAACATAGAACTAAGAAGCCAATGAATAGACAACATAGCACCAATCACTTTGACCTATTGAACAATAAATGTTATAACTGACATAACTTCGGTCATAAAGCTGCAAACTACCATTTGAAGAAGTACAAGGCAGATCCAAGGATAAATACTTTAGCTAAAAATGCAAGCACATGGAAAAAGAAAGATAGTGAAAAATGTGGTCTAGTACTTTCAGATCAAAAACAAAAAGACCCCTGGTATATCGACAATGGATGTTCCAAGCACATGACTGGAGAGAAGGATAAGTTTATGTCTATAAGTAAAAGAAAAATAGGAAATGTAACCTTTGGAAATGATGAACTAGGTAAAATCAAGGGTAAAGGCATGGTGAGTTTGAGTAATGGTAAAGGAAAAGCACAGGATGTTCTTCTTGTAGATGGCTTGAAACATAGTTTCCTCGGTGTAAATCAAATGTGTGACAGAGGATGTGAAGGGGTGTTCACTTCCAAGGATTGTAAGATAAAGTCTGTAAACTCAGGACAAGTGGTGGCTAAAGGAATAAGGACAGAAAATAATGTATATGTGTTGAAAGAAGATAAAGAAGAGTGTCATGTAAGAAAACATCATGAAATATGGTTATGGCATAGGAGATTTGGACATATAAACTTTGACCACTTAATCAAGCTCAAAAATCTTGAGGCAGTAAAAGATCTTCCAAAAATATCAAAGCCACAAGACTCTGTGTGTAAACCCTGGCAAGTAGGAAAGCTAACTAGGACACAGTTTAAATCCAAGAGCTCTACTTCAATAGAGAAACCACTCCAATTGGTTCATATGGATTTATGTGGACCATCAAGACAGGAAGTCATAGGGAAGGAAAACTACTTTATGATGATCATTGATGATTACTCCAGACTTACTTGAGTTTCTTTTCTCAAAGAAAAAGATGAAACATTTGAGAAATTTAAAATATTTAAGGCTTTAACTGAGAATCAAACAGGCAAGAGGTTAAAGGCAGTAAGATCAGATAGAGGAGGAGAATTTATGTCAAGTGATTTCAAGGAATTATGTGATAAACATGGGATCAAGAGAGAATACACAATCCCAGGAACTCCACAACAAAATGGAGTAGTTGAGAGGAAAAACAGAATAGTTCAGCAAATGGCCAGGTCAATGATGAATGAGAAGAACATTGGTCAAACTTACTAGGTAAAAGAAATACACACAGTAGTCCATATTCTTAACAAGGCCCACCTCAGACCACATAGTGACAAGACACCTTATGAACTGTGGTATGGAAGACCTGCTTCAATCAAATACTTCAAAATCTTTGGGAGTAAGTTCTACATAAAGAATAATAATGAAAACTTTGGCAAGTATGATGACGGGGCTGATGAAGGCATCTTCTTAGGATATGCTACCAATAGTAAAGGATATAGATTCTTTAATAAAATATTGCATAAATTAGTTGATTGCATTGATTTAAAGGTTGATGGAGTCCCAGAAAGAGAGGTGAGAAATATTGAGCCTACTACAGAGGACATAGCTGAAAATAAAGATGAACAAGTCCAAGAATCATATGAAGAAGAGACACCCAGACAAGAAGAGTCAGTACAACAATCAACATCAAATCCTTCCTCCAGAATTACTCAAAAGAATCATCCTGAAAGTCAGATAATTGATGACAAAGACAAAGGTGTACAAACCAGGAGAAGGATAATCAAAGACACCAAGCAGTCACATATGGCCTTCATATCCATGGTGGAACCCAATAACTTCAATGAAGCTAGTGAAGATGTAAATTGGTTTAAATCAATGAATGAGGAACTGGACCAGATTGAAAAGAATGACACTTGGGAACTTGTTCCTAGGCCAGGAAATAAAAATGTAATAGGGTCCAAATGGGTCTACAAAAATAAGATTAATGAGAAAGGAAATATTGTAAGAAATAAGGCTAGATTGGTCTGCAAAGGATATGCTCAAATAGAAGGACTGGACTTTGATGAAACATTTGCGCCTGTAGCAAGATTAGAAGCTATTAGAATGTTTCTTGCCTATGCTTGTCATAAACAGTTTAAAGTCTATCAAATGGATGTCAAGTCATATTTTCTAAATGGATATCTAAAAGAAGAAGTCTATATGGAACAACCAGAGGGTTTCCAACTGACATATAACCCTGACTTTGTTTGCAAGCTGAATAAAGCCTTATATGGGTTGAAACAAGCTCCTCGTGCCTGGTATCACAGACTAGATACATATCTACAAGACAAAGGGTTCAAGAGAGGAACAGTTGATATCAATCTATATATCAAAACAAAGGGTAATGATCAGCTCATTGTGTTGGTCTATGTAGATGACATCATCTTCGGTAGTAATAATGATTCATTGGTAAAATGGTTTGCTGCTAAATGCATTCTGAATTTTAAATGTCTATGATAGGGGAGTTGTCATTTTTTCTTGGCCTACAAATTACTCAGAGGTTTGAAGGAATATTTCTTTCTCAAAAAAAATATCTAAGAGAAATGTTGAAAAGGTTTCAAATGGAAGATTCTAAACCTATGAGCACACCTATGGTCACTAGATGTAAGTTAAGCAAGGATGATGATTCACCTGATGTTGATCAGAGTTCATATAGGTCTATGATAGGCAGCCTATTGTACATCATAGCATCCCGTCCAGACATAATGTATGTTGTTGGCATGGTAGGAAGGTATCAAGATTCCCCTAAACAGAGTCATTTGTTAGCTGTCAAAAGAATATTTAGATACTTGAAAGGAACAATGGACTATGGCCTATGGTATCCCAGAAATTAGAATTTTCAACTATCACTCTATTCAGATGTTGATTGGGCTAACTGTGTGGATGAAAGGAAAATCACAAGTGGAGGTGCATTCTTCTTAGGAGATTCCCTTGTATCATGGTTGAGCAAGAAGCAAGGTTCCATTTCCTTATCAACTACAGAAGATGAATACATTGCAGCTACCACATGTTGTACCCAAGTATTGTGGATGATTCAGACGCTTGCAGACTTGGAGGTAAAATATATTGCATTGATCCCAATTCATTGTGATAATACTAGTGCAATCAGTCTGTCAAAGAACCATGTATTTCACTCTAAGACCAAGAATATACCCATCAAGTATCGCTTCTTGAGGGAACAGGTGACCAACACTATTGTTTCTTTGCATTATATGCCATCCAAAGATCAGATTGTTGATATCTTCACTAAACTGCTTGCAAAATCTCAGTTTGAGTATCTACGCCAAAAGTTGGGCGTGACCCCATTATCAACCTAATAGGGTCCATCCTGTTAGGGGGAGTATGTATTGGTTGAATATATGATACCTCCGACAAGTACTGTAATAGCTCAGGGGAGCATGTTTTCTTTGACATTGATGTCAAAGGGGGAGAAAAGGTGTGGTCTGGATGCTATAGTTGGAAAATAGCGCATCCTTTTAAGGTTGCCATCAATGCCAAAGGGGGAGATTGTTGGCATGTTTACAGGTAGAGTGTGCTTGTCATTGATGGAAAGATCAAAGTGTGCATCGATTGAAAAACAATAAGAGCGTAAGATCAGGTGAATAAGAAAACAATATGCAGAGATCAAAGCTCATGAGAGATAGCATTCTGAGATACGCAGACAAGATCCCATACATCAAGGTTCACAGAAGGATCAAAGGTCGTTGCCTTTGACACTTAGATATTTGAGAAAGCCAAAGCTCAGGAGGAGGAGCAACAGTGGTCGTTGGATCACCAATCCCGAATACCCAATGTCTATTAGATCAGAGTCTAGTGACCAGAGGAAGCGCAGAGGAGAAGTACAGATCTGATCTATTGGATCTGAGCACCGAGGACCAATAGTTGTCAAATCCAGTATAATTACGAAGAGGATAATGGCTGAGAGCCATCCTCCAACTCTGTGAAATACGAAATCGCGATGATATCTGAACCGTTGGATATAGAGGACACATGGTGAGAGATAAGCATTTCTCTGACTCGCGAACTAGAAAATTCAAAGGTGAGTAGTCCTCCAACTTCGTGAAACACAAAGTCCTAATAAGATCCAGACCATTGTATCATAGAGGGTTGTGGACCGTTGATCTGGAGCAAGTTTCAGAAAATCAGGAGTCGGGAGAAGGGAGATGAGTAGTCCTCCAACTTCGCGAAACGTGAAATCTTGATAAGATATGGACCATTGGATCATAGAGGGTTGTGGGTCGTTGATCTAGAGTATTTCAGATATCGAGAGTTGGAAGAGTCAGGGTTGGCTCACGTTCAAACACCCGACATGCGAAGACTTGATTTGATCACAGTTGTTGATCAAAGGGAGAATGAGGACCGTTGATTTGAGGAGGACACATGGCAGGAATCTATGGACTCCGACTAAAAGAGTTCTGAGCAAGAGGAGGTTGAGAATTGAAATTCCCGAAGGCTGGACTCATGGAGGAGATCCTAATCGTAGAATCAGGGAGACAGGTGTCTGCAAATCATCAACTCCAGGAGATTTTCATACAGAAGAAACGAAAGTTTGAGATTTGAAATCTCCAGAATGCGAAGTTCCGTCAGTCGTCAGATCAATTTCAAGTGGAAGGATAGGATAAGATAGCCGAGATGCATCGCAGAAAGATCGAATCGTCGATCTAAGATCCTGATCGAATGAACAACATTCACTCCGGATATAAATATGTGAGGAGTTTACACTCAGGAAAGTTTGAGATTTGAAATCCCCAGAATGTGAAGTTCCATCAACCGTCGGATCTGGAGATCAGAAAATGACAGTTAGATCAGGGAGATCTACATCAGCAAATCTGGTCCTCAAGAAAATGTGGCAGACCACGTCAACAAAGGGAATATGGGAAACCATGTCAGCAAGTACACATGTCATATGATCGTTGAGACTAAGGATCACGCATGGATAAAGGAGAGAAGGTAGAGTCATCGATTGAAGAGGACAGATGTCAGCAGATCTTCCATTCTGGAAGATATCTAGTCAGCAGCAACAGGGTTTAAGAGTTGAAACTCCCGGAGCCCATATCACTAAGGAAACCTTAGTCGTTGATGGAGGAAGGAGATATATGGTCTGTGGACTCGAGAGGAAAGATTTGAACTATCTATTCAAGAGAATTTTCAAGATCGTGAGATCGACGATCATGCTCCATTACGGGCCAAAACATGCTCGGGCCTTAATTTTTCGTAAGTGGGTCGCAATCGAAACCACGGTTTTGGAGAAAGGATGTGTGGAGGCTTGTGGTGAATTGTGGGGAAAAAATCAGTTTGGTATAAACCACCTTTGGACACACCTGCAATCACTTGGACACATGAATCTCATAGCCCAAGGTCATATTATGAAATGGAGCCAGCGCTCAGTAGACAGAAATCAGGAAGTGCCTTTTTGAATAAGCGCTTGGTCACCACCGGTGGTCACACGAAGGAAGGCGCTTAGAAGCCAAAGAAGCCATAGTTGACTGGTTGTAACTAACAGGGAAGATGAAGAGTCTCGATTTCTAGAGAAGCTAAGGAATCTCAGCATAATGCCCAGTGATGATGAACGCATGGAGCTAACCGCAAGGGATGATGTAGAGTTGTCGTGATGATCAGGCAAAGGGCTCGACATGACAAAAGAATGCAGAACAGAGAAGTGAAAGTGTACTGCGAGGTAGCTATGTAGTCATGAGGAAGATATGTAGTAAAAAATAACAAGGGCAGAACAATGACGTTGTGAAGATCATGCAAAGGCATTGCACATAGGATGCGGTTGGTGCACAGAGAATATAAAAACGAAGATTAGAGAAGAGACGACTGATGTTGTTGAGAGTGATTCATGTAAGTAGAGAGACACTGATGTAGGAGAGGAGAGCAGTGTAGTAGAACAATGATGATACTGGTAAGCCATAGATAAATGTTGTATCACTCTGATAAAGTTATAAAAAGAAAAGATTTATATTTCAGGGTGGAAGGGAGGTGCTAGGGAGGACTGGTGTCCTCATAGTTTCAAGTGGATGCTTGAACATAGGGAGTTGTAGCTTCCATCTAGTTGCAGCCAGAAAAACTAGGGTGGCATGGTGGTGCAAGAGAGAACTATTGTTCTCTGTTATACATGTTGGTGCCTGTGTGACTGGAAGTTGGTGCTTCCATCCAGTTGGTGTTGGAACACTCAGGGAGTTGGTGCTTCCTTCTAGTGGGTGCTAGAGAAAATAGAGAGTTGGTGCTCTCAGCAAGTTGTTTCTTGTAAAACAGAAGTTGTAGCCTCAAGAGGAGTTGGGGATCATAAGAATGATAATGTAAAGAGAATAAAGATTACTTATCATATCAAGAAGAAGAGGTTTTTACCTTTATGGGTTTCCTCAGGAAATATATGTCTCTGTATATTTCATGTGTGTGATTGATGTTTAATATTCTATTGCTTACTTCCCTGCATCATTGTGATCGTCATTGAGTGTTTTGTGAAGAGTTTAAAATGGGAATAAGTGTTTAAGCATAGTAATAACTAATTCAGCCCCCGCACTCTCAGTTGTCCAACAAATTATGTATCGTACATGGACACCGATCAACGACAAGCAGATCGTTTTGTGTATGGGTTAAACCATAAGATAAGGGCCATGGTACAGATGTGGAAACCGTCATCAGTAGCTGAAGAAGTTGAAAATGCATGTTACGCAGAGGAGAATATGAGCTTAAATGGAGGTATGAGATCAACCTTTACACAACATCCTAGATTCATGGGGAAGGACCCTAAGATCGTCTCCAGGGGAGGAAGCTCAGGTCACCTCCCTATGGCAATAAAGTTGCACCTAGAGAAATTAATATTAGTATTTCAATGGCAGTGAGTGTAGCATCCCACTCATCACCAACGAAACAGGTAGGTCCATGAAATTCTTAGGGAACAAGAAGTAGGGGCAGGGGATCCACGGGAAGGAACTCATTTCAAAGGCCTTCATAAGGAATCACCCAAGTTCCACCCAGGGTTACTTTTTGGGGGTGTGGAGGACCTCATTACCAGCGTGATTGTCTAGAGTCACAAGCAGGATTTGTGCATAGAGAAGGAAAGGCCCTTATGGGAAGAGCGAGTAGTAGCCACCAAATTTAAGTAGTGATTAATAATCGTCAGGAAGAATATCAATCCACGGTGGTGAAGTTGTTTGGTACGCTAAATCATGTCAATGTTAAAATTTTATTTGATTATGGTTCTACAAATAGTTTCATTTCACCTTGTGCATTAGAAAAGTGTGGGTTGGAATCCTACGAGCACGATGACTTTAATCAAGTCGAGATGGCTTCGGGGGAAAAACAAGATGTGGGACCTAGCATTGATAATTGTCCAGTAGACCTGAGATTGTGTACTACTAGGTTGAAGGTGTACATCACTACTCTCAGCACGTATGACCTAATCATCAAAATGGACTAGTTAGAATCCCATCGAGTTATGGTAGATTGTTTCGCAAAAAGGGTGCTTTCTGTTGACGATGAAGGTCAGTAGAGATCCACGGTGTATGGAGGAAGGTGTCTCTACGCTTTATCTCAACCATGAAGGTTAAACATTGCATGAGGAAAGGTTGTCGATTATATGTAGTGGAAGCATTCAATGAAGGGAAAAAACCTCCTTTGATTGATATCCATTATTTTTAGAGGTTAAGGATGTTTTTCTGAAAGAGTTGCTAGGGTTACCTCTGGAGAGGGAGCTTGATTTTACCATTGAGATAAAACCCGGTGTGGAGACAATTTCCAAGACTCCATATAGGATGGCAGTGCCATAACTTTGTGAGTTGCAGATGAAGTTGAAGGAACTACTTGACTTAGGGCTAATAAGACCTAGTGTCTCACCTTGGGGTGCACCAACAATTTTCGTCAAGAAGAAGGATGGTTCCTTACGACTATGTATAGATTACAGGGAATTGAACCACGCTACAGTGAAAAATAGGTACCCAATGCCACAGATAGATGATCTCTTTGATCAAATGAAAGGAGAAACAGTTTTCTCAAAAATTGATCTAAGATCAGGGTATCACCAATTAAGGATTAAGGAAGGCAATATTCCTAAGACTGCATTTCGAACTCGGTTTGGCAATTATGAGTTTGTTGTAGTACATTTTGGTTTGACCAATGCACCAGCAATATTCATGAGCCTCATGAATGGTGCGTTCTGAAAGTACTTAGACCACTTTGTATAGATCTTTCTGGATGATATCCTCATCTATTCCAAGAATGAAAGAGAACATGAGGAACACTTGCAAGTGGTGTTATCGTGCCTTAGAGAGAAAAAATTGTATGGGAAGTTGTCGAAGTGTTCTTTCTTCCAGAAAGAAATTCACTATTTAGGTCATATCATTTATGTTGAAGGAATATCCGTGGATCCAGAAAAGGTAAAGGCCATTATGGAATGGCCAGTGTTGAAAAATGCTTATGAGGTGAGAAGCTTCATGGGGCTAGCTAGTTGTTATCGAAGGTTTGTGGAAGGGTTCTCTAAAATAGAGAAACCCATCACCACCTTGTAGCACAAGGGGATCAGGTATGAATGGACAGAAGAATGTGATATTGCATTCATCGAGCTTAAGAGGTTACTAACTAGTGAACCAATTCTACGAGTCTCGGATATGGAAAAAGACTTCACAATCTGCATGGATGCCTCGAAGCAAGGATTGGGGGCTATGCTAATGCAGGATGGGGGAGTGATAGCGTATGCGTCAATAAAGTTGAAGCAACATGAGGAGCTTTACGCTACTCATGATTTAGAGTTCACAGCTGTAATGCTAGCTCTGAAGATTTGGAGGCATTATCTAGTGGGGTAAAGCTTTGAGCTCAAAACAAACCATGAAATCTTAAAGCATCTCTTCACTCAAAGGGATCTCAATGCTAGGTAGAGGCGATGGAGTGATTTTATGAGTGAGTACGATTTTGGAATTTCATACATTAAGGGAAAGCAGAACATGATCACGGATGACTTGAGTAGGAGACCACGTGTCTTCTCCTTGGTACCATTACAAGTTAATTTGAGGGAGCAAGTGTTGAGGAAACTTCTTGGATATATTTGGTATTTAAGGGTAACTTCAACCCTCTAGCGTGGAATACGATTAGATCCAAAGTATGAAGGATATAGCCTGGAAGCAGATGAATTATTAAGATATCATGGAAGGATGTACATCCCCGAAGTTGGGGATATTTGAAGCATCATACTCAAGGAAGCCCATAGAGCACTTTATTGCACATTCGGGTGTGAAGAAAATGTATGCAGACATGAAAAAGATTTTCTTTTGGGTAAGCATGAAGCGTGATGTAGTCCATTTCGTCGCCAAGTTCCTAGAGTGTCAACAAGTGAAGGTTGACCACCACCACTTGACAGGTCTCCTACAATCGCATGATGTTCCTATGTCCAAGTGGGAAGTCAATTCTATGGATTTTGTTGTGGGATTGCCTCTCACATCGCATAGACACAATGCCATTCTTTTGATAGTTGATAAGTTGACAAAGAGTGTTCATTTTTATTCCAGTTAGAGACACTTATGATGTCACTGATGTGACACACATTTTTATAAGTGAAGTCATCTGTTTGCACGAGTTACCCAAGAATATCATTTCAGATAGGGACTCCTGATTCACATCTAGGTTTTGGACAATCTTGCATTCAATGTTGGGAACTCAGTTGAACTTGAGAACAACATATCATCCTGAAACAAATGGGAAAACTGAGAGAGTAAATCAGGTTATGGAATACATTCTTAGGATGTATGTTATGGATAATCAAACCCATTGAGAGAAGTACCTACCTTTGGTAGAGTTCACCTACAACAACAGTTTTCATAGCTCCATTGGAATTCCACCCTATGAAGCTTTGTATGGAAGGCCATGCAGGACACCGTTGATTTGGGAAAGGTTAGAAGACCGAGTGACAATTGGGCCAAAATTGATTCAAGAGATGGAGGAACAGGTGTTGGTCTTTAAAGATGTCCTAAAAAATAACCTCTATGCATCATCCGAAGGTAGGCACTGGCGCAAGCATTTTACTTGTTGCCTACATAGGTTCTTACCTTTCGTTTTCAATACCCGACCTCTAGAGATGCAACCCCTGCAAAGGGACAACAATCGTAACAAAAGGAATGACAGTTGTTCTGTTCAAATGAACAACACTACCAACAAAAGGAACATGAATCGTAACAAGGGAACGACAATCGTTATATTGGGCCAAACTAATGTTGTATTAATTGAGTTGTAGTACTTGCCCAATTATCTAATTTGTCAATCTGAGGTTCGTAAACTTACGAAGCACATGCAAAGTATATGCAAGATTGAAGCAGGATTAATCTAATCTAATGGTTAAGCTACAACTGAAATTGAATCATTAATCTAATGCAGGAAATTGAAACACACGACTTGGAATTGAATTGCGTAAATGAAATTAATCTAGGAATGGGAAATTGTGTAAATGAAATTAATCTAGGAATGGAAAACTACATGAAGGAAAAGCAATACAACATGTGAAGAGTTGAATGAAACAACAACATATGTGATCTCACACCAATGAAGCAATCTTACATTACAATAATCAAATCAATCTTCATAACAAAATAATGAAAGCATGGAAACCAAAACTATGAATCAAAGCTAAGAATCCATTTCTTTAAAATCCTAATGACTACTCTTTTTCTCCTCCTAATTACCCTCCCTCATGAAGAGAGAGCACTCTCTTTTATACATGATATCCTTGAAGATAAGATAACCATATCATAATTACAGATCCAGTATTCTCTCAACCTATTTCCCATTATTACAAAATATAATCCTTTCAAATCCTCACACATATCTCTAATATACCTTGGATAAGATATGCCAACCAAATCTCCATGATCTTCTCCTTGGAATAGGCTTGAATTATATCCTCAAATCTTGAAATGGTGGAGGAATTATTTGAGAAGTCCTTTTGAATTAATCCTTCACATATTCCTACACATTACAAAGCTCATGCATTTTTGAGATATATATATTAAAACATGTCAATTTTCTAATATTTAATCACAAATTCCCTTTTAATACTAAAATGAATAAAGTGGAAAATAATAAGGTGAAACCCAAATATATTTATGAAAATGATATCATGAAAGGTTAATGGGGAGATGAAATGTGAAGAATGATGAAGGGAAAGGTGGATGAAAGTATGACATTTATGAGCCCCAACA
>JASDQU010012308.1:14200-29325 GCA_032191745.1 Picea mariana
AGAGTGGTGGAAAGTTTTCAATTGTCGAGAAGAAAACATGGAAAATCATGGTTAGTACAATTGGCTACAAGAACCAAGAGAAAGGTTACGAAATTGGTTAAGTCTTGTCTAGTGGACATAAATGGATTGAGCATAAGGGTTGAATTGAACAATTTGCCTTTAGGTTCCCATGACTATCTAATTGGAATGGATTGGTTGGACCAGCAACACGCCATATTAGATTGTTGTAACAAGGCATTCAGTTTCCTGGATGAAGAAGGAAACCCAAGGAAAGTGAAGGGAAATCCAAGGGCAGTCACTGTCAGAGAAATCTCAGCAATGCAACTGAAGAAGTGCTACAGGAAAGGCTGTCAATTATTTGCAACCCACTTGGAGGAAGCACCTAAGGATAAGGTGTCAAAGATCGAATACCATGCAATACTAAAGGATTTTGAGGATGTATTTCAGGAGGTACCAGGATTACCGCCGAAAAGAGATATTGACTTCTCTGTAAACTTGATGCATGGAGAAGCTCTAGTGTTGAAATCTCCTTACAGAATGAGTACGCCAGAGCTGAAAGAACTGCAGTTGCAGCTTGAAGAGCTTCTAAAGAAGGGGTATATACGCCCAAGTGTGTCACCTTGGGGAGCCCCGGTCCTGTTCGTAAAGAAGAAGGATGGGACGTTGAGATTGTGCATTGATTTCAGACAATTGAAAAAGGTGACTGTTAAGAAAAAGTATCCTCTGCCGCGAATCGATGATCTCTTTGACCAGTTGAAGGATGCTAAGATATTTTCGAAAATAGATCTTAGATCAGGATATCACCAGGTAAGAATAAAGGATGAAGACATTGGCAAGACCGCCTTCAGAACAAGGTATGGTCACTATGAATTCAAAGTGGTGCACTCGTTGTTTTTATGTGCCTAATGAATGGTGTATTCAGGGACTATCTGGACAATTTTTTCATAGTCTTTTTGGATGATATCCTGGTGTATTCCAATTCGGAGGAAGAGCATGAACAACATCTGATGATGGCGTTGCGGGTGCTAAGAGAGCACCAACTTTATGCCAAATTGAGGAAGTGCTCATTTTATCAAAAGCAGATCCATTACTTGGGGAATATCATCTCAAAGGATGGGATAGTCATAGATCCTTAGAAGATTGAAGCCATCAGAGAGTGGTCAGCACCTAAGAATGTGACAAAAGTCAGATCCTTTATGGGTCTAGCTGGATATTACAGAAGGTTCATTGTAGGATTCTCAAGGATAGCTCACCCTATCACTTCCTTGCAAAGGAAGGAGAAGAAGTTTCAGTGGATGGAAGATTGTGAGAAAAGCTTCCAGCAATTGAAACAGTTGTTAACCAATACTCCAATCCCGAGGATTGCAGATCCGAATGAAAATTTTGTGGTTTTCACAGATGCATGCAGAGAAGGACTGGGAGGAGTCCTCAACCAGAATGGGTTTGTCATATGTTATGAATCTAGAAAATTGAAAAAGCATGAAAAGAACTATGCCACCCATGATTTGGAGTTGGCAGCGATAGTGCACGCTCTGAAGAAATGGAGGCACTACCTCATGTGAAGGAGATTCGAACTGAGGATAGACCATAACAGTCTGAAGTATTTTTTTGAGCAGCCAACCTTAAATGATAGGCAGAGTAGATGGTTGGAATTCCTTTGTGAGTACGACTTTGATATCAAGCATATCAAAGGAAAAGAGAACAAAGTGGTTGATGCACTTAGCAGAAGAGTGCATGAATTACATGCTATAGCCATTAGCATTTACCAAACTAACATTAAAGGAAGAATTTTGGAAGCTGCAAATGCAGATTTGCAGTACATGGAATTGGTAGCAAAGCTACAACAAGGCAATATGCTATAGAAAGTGGAAGATTATAAATTGGAAGTGGATGGAACACTCACGTACAAAAATAGAATTTATGTACCTAATTCTCAGAAATTGAGAATTATGATTTTGAAGGAAATGCATAATGTGCCTTATGTTGGTCACCCTGGATATTAGAAAACAGTGGAAGCAATCAAAATCCATTACTTTTGGTCAGGTATGAAGAAACAAATTGCAGATTACATTGCTAGATGTATGGAGTGCCAGAAGGTTAAAGATGAGCACGGGCACCCAGCAGGGTTGCTACAACCTTTACCCATTCCTGCGTTGAAGTGGGAGGTAGTGACAATGGATTTCATCACAGGATTGCCCAAAACCGGAAAGCAGCATGATTCAATCATGGTGGTGGTGGAAAATCTTGTGAAATCTTTAAATTTCATTCCATTAAAGACTACTCGCAAGGCAACTAACGTTGTTGATATTTTATAAGGAAAATATCACGATTGCACGGTGTTCCCGAGACAATTGTGTCTGACAGGGACCCGAAATTTACCTCAAAGTTCTGGAAGGGGATGTTCAAAGGATTCAGAACAAATCTAAACTTCAGTACTGCTTATCATTCTGAGTCGAATGGGAAAACAGAGAGGGTGAACCAAGTGATAGAAGATATGCTAAGGCTATATGTGATGGACAAACCATCTAAATGGGAAGACTACCTACACTTGGTATAATTCGCCTACAACAATGGGTATCAAGCATCATTGAAGATGAGCCCATTTGAAGCACTTTATGGTAGAAAGTGAAATATTCTAGTAAGCTAGGATAATCCAACTGATAGAGAAGTAATTGGGCCAAAGTTGCTCAAGGAAATGGAAGAGAAAATGTTGAAGATTAAGCAGAATTTGAAAGATGCCCAAGACAGGCATACGAGTTATGTTGATAAGAACAGAACCCACCGAGAGTTTAAAGTGGGTGATCATTTTTTCTTGAAAGTAAAAGCCAACAGAAGTTCCCTGAGGTTGGGAAATTGTTCAAAGTTGGAAGCCAGATTTTGTGGACCGTTTGAAATCCTAGAAAGGATTAGACCAGTTGCATATATGATTGCATTGCCTGCATCCATGACTGTACATAATGTGTTTCATATTTCATTTCTTAAGAAATATATACCTGATGCTAATCATGTAATCGATTGGAATGTGATTCAGGTGGAGCAAGAAGGCATCTTGCAAGTGCATCATGTGCGCATATTGGACCGCATCATGTGCGCATAGTGGACCTAGTACGATCTTGGGGAGGCAACATGGGAACATGAAGATGCTATGCGGGCGGAGTACCCACATATTTTTGAATATTTTAGAAATCTTGTTGATGTTGTGTAAAGAGTTGCACTGAGAACAGTGGAAAAATAAGGGGAGGGGATTGTATTACCCCAAGGTCGAGCCCCTGCTGAATTGTAATTTTTTTTATAGGCTAGCGAGTCGAGTGGTTATAAGTTGAGAGACTTATGTGCCTATTAGGCTAGTGAGCCAGATGCCAAGGCCAATGATCCTGACTTTGTATATGTAAATATGTAGATCATTAATAAAATATAAACATCATTGCGTGCAGACCAACCACGAAGAAAGAGTGATGGGGGACTAAGATTCCACAAGGTGGGTAAGGGAAAGGGGGCTGAAAGGTTGGAAAGAGGGGCTAATCTTAGGGGATTAATTCCTTGAGAATAATAATTTATTATTATTCCAAATCTTTTTGAAATACATGTTTTTATCCTAAGTCCTGGGAGAGGCAATGTGTGCAAAAGGGAACGCATGCAGCTCCAGGAAGACAAGTCTCGACCTGGGTGCATGCAATTAAAAGATGAAGCGTTAGCTATGTTGGGGGTTCGATGGTCATTATTCCCCATCCTTTGGACCTCTGTGGTCAACCTCTGCCCCTCACGCACCTCTGGAATCAATGATCTGTGATTCCAACTGCGTTGGGGTTCGCTTTCCATTCTGATTCCTATGAATTTCATCTGGCCTCTGCGTTTTGACCTCGGCATACCCATGCATACCTGAGAAATCACCCAATAGAAGGGAAAACCGACCTATGTCATCCTTGAACCCAACATATCCGCTCTTGCAGAGCCGAGTTCATACCTGGATTGTTTGGGTCGATGCTTTATGTTTTCCTGAGTTGTTTTGACCAGTTACCGTTACAGTCACCGTACCTTGCTGGAATTGAGTCGAAAGTGGATGAAGAAGAGGGTTGTCAGGACCGTGGTAGAAGAGGCAGGTTTTCAGGCCTATGAGAAGCTCTCTCCAGGTGAGAGAGTTTGTTGGGAAGTGGTTTTCTCCTAGAGAGAGTCCAGCACCAGCTACGGAGCTCTGAGAATTCCTGATCCAACCTGTTGCGGAGACCCTGAGAGGGAGGTGAAGCATTCGATGGACTATTTTATAGTGAAGGTGTATACTCCTGGGTGGAATAGGCATGTGGGGAATGAGAGTCCGTGAGTAGTGGGCGTAAGAAGGCTCCTGGAGAAAATCCTTCTAGTTGCACTGTGCAGTTTTCCTGTAACCTCAACCTAGTCTAGGATTCCCTTGCCTTGGGTGGAGCTTAGTCCCATCTCGGGGGTGACCCACTGTTGAGCGTGATGAGCAACGTGGTCTAAGGCTATGAGGTTTGTGGAAGGTCTGCACGTAGTTGGTGGTGTTACTCCAATTGAAAAGATAAGTATTATTAATGTGCCTAATTTTTATGTTATGCATGTCTGTGATGCTTGAATGTTATCATGTATTTCGTTGCGTATATGAATTACTTTCTATTACATTTGAATTTGTATGGTAGCAGTAACTGTGTGTTATGTGTTTTATTTCAATTAAAATGCATGTTAGATATATCTATGTATGTATGTATTTCAGAGTGGTAGAATTTATCGGCCTATTGGTAGTTGGCTATGTTACACAAGGCCTCCGCGACCAACCTCTCCACACAACAGAAGAAAGTGGATGAGGTCATGGAAGAATACTCAAATACCTTCTCCTCACCTACTGGGGTACCTCTACACTGTTAGATCAAGCATCCCATAGATCTGATCCCCAATGCACTGCTACCTAATGGGCCAATCTACCGTCGCTCTCTCTTAGAGAATGAGGAGATCAAGCGACAGATCCAATAACTTATTCACAAGGGGCACATATGTCCCAGCTCATCGCCTTTTGGGAGCCTAATCGTGTTGGTGCAGAACAAAGATGAGACCCGGCAACTTTTCATTGATTATCAAGCCTTGAATAAAATCACAATCCAGAAATGGTACCCGTTTCCCTGAATCGATGACCTCCTTGATCAACTCATAGGGGGGAAATACTTCAGTAAGATTGATGTGAATTCTGGCTACCACCAGGTCCCAATAGAACAGACAGATGTATGGAAGATTTCCTTCAAGTCAAAAGAAGGTATTTTTGAATGGCTGGTCATGCCCTTTGGTTTGATAAATTCTCCAACAACTTTCATGAGGCTAATGGATGATATCCTACAACCTTTCACCAATAATTTTGTAGTGGTGTATCTGGATAACATCCTCATCTACAACAAGACTTGGGTGGAACACTTGCAGCATATTCAGCAGGTTATGCACACCCTACGACAACACAAGTTGTATGCCAAATTGGAAAAATGCTCCTTCGACATGGACAGGGTCCCATACCTAGGTTACATCGTTGATCAACATGGTGTGCATGTGGATCCAACCAAGATCTAGGTCATCCGTGACTGGCCATCCCCGACCACACTCACTGAGCTTCAGAGCTTCTTGGGCCTTGCCAATTTCTATTGTAGGTTCATGTTGGGATTCTCCCGTATTGCATGGGCCCTTATCCAAGTAACCAGAGGAGGTGGTAAGGAAAACTTTGTGTGGGGCTTGTCCCAACAACAAGAGTTTGATGATTTGAAGCAGAGCTTGTGCTTAGCCCCAGTACTTTCACTACCAGACCTACAACAGTCATTTGAGATTGAGACAGATGCTTCAGACTATGATGTGGGCATCGTTCTCACTCAGGATGACCACCCCGTGGCCTGTCATAGTGAGACACTATTAGATGTTATTCGTAATTACCCTACTTACGACAAAGAAATGTACTCCATTATGCAAGCCTGTCGCCAGTGGAGACATTACATTCTTGGGAAGGAGACAATCATCCACATTGATCATAAGCCACTGTAGTTCATGTAGACACAAGGAAAATTGAATGACTGCCATCAAAAGTGGTCCACATACTGGCAACAGTTCCACCTCAATATAAAGTATAAAATATGAAGTACCAATCAAGTCATTGATTGCCTCAGTCGACCTTTAGTCGATTAACTCACCATTGTGCTAGAATATTGTGGCCACGAGACCTACGGATGGCCCCACCTCTATGAGACAGACCCTGACTTCACCATCGCCTACCAAATGTTGGGCGCAAACTCAGTTGTCACTAATTTCCATCTTCAGTATGGGATGTTGTGACATTTGGTCCATCTTTGTGTTCCATCAAGTGAGCGAGCGAAGATGATTTGGGAATCCCACTACAGTCGGGTGCCAAGACACTTCGGTGTCAAAAAGACAGTGGCAGTGTTGCAGAAACATTTCTACTGGCTGAAACTTCGAAAGGATGTCGACAAGTATATCAGGTCCTGTGTTATTTCCAAACTAACCACTAAGAAATCGGGCATGCACACCCCTCTGCCTACTCCTGACAGTCTATGGGAATCCATATCAATGGACTACAGGTTGGGTCTTCCATCCACCAAGAGGGGAAATGATTTTGTTTTTGTGGTTTTTGATCACTTTTCCAAGATGACGATTATGTTCGCTTGCAAGAAGAAAATCACTACAGAGGCCACTGGCAAGATCTTCTTTAAATGAGTATGGGTACATTTTGGAATACCACAAACCATTGTCTCAGATTGGGATAGTAGGTTCCTCAACACATTCTGGTCAAGCCTTTGGTCATTGCTGGACACCAAACTCACCAAATCCACTTCCTTCCACCCCTAGACTGATGGCCAAACTGAGGTCATCAATCAGTTGATCGTGCATATCTTGCACATGTACAATTCCAAGCACCCCCGCACATGGGATGAGAGTCTTCCATATGTTCAACATAGCTACAATTGAGCCCTATATATCTCAACTGTCCACAGCCCCTTTCAGGTGGGGTTGGGATTCCAACCATTGGGTCCCATGGATGTTGCACTACCCCTTGCGTCCACTTCAACTGACTCGTCCCTTGCTCCCATTGAAGCTGAAAAAGCCACCTGGTTCATTGAGAAAATCTAGCACATCCACCAACAGGTTTAGGATATTTTAAAGAAGTCTAATTCCAAGTACAAGAAATGCCATGATCAACAACAAGTTCCACATAAGTTTCAAGTGGGAGACAAAGTTTGGTTGCACTTGCAGAAAGAATGCCTTGCAGGGCCCCATCGGAAGCTTCACCCACTTCATTATGGACCTTACACCATCACCAAGCTTGTGGGTGACAATGATTTCGAGCTTAACATTCCCCCTTTCCTTGGCCTTCACCCAATGTTCAATGTGGCTCTCCTTCGACCATATTTCCCACCATTATTTGACACCTCAAAGATAGCAAAACAATTGACACCAACGGATCTCAACCCTGACTACTTGCAACATGCATCCAATGATCAGATTGTGGACACATGGGTCAAGGGCACTTGACAGCAAAGGATCCAACTTTATTGAGTTGTCAAAGCAGGGTAGCTCCTACATCAAAGAAAGTGGCTCACCTGGGGCCAAATTCAACAAAACATTCCTCATCTGATGGGGGAAATAAAAGCAATGGATACCATTGCTTCCTAAGGGGGGAGGATTGGTCCATATGGATTTTGGTGGCCTCCCATCTATTCCAACTAGTTCATTTTGGTAGTTTTTTCCTAGTTTTTGGGTCCCCAACTTTTGGGGATGTTTTGAGGCCCTAAACAATGTTTTTAGGGCTCACCACAATCTCACTGTATACGGAGTCAGATTCTGCCAACAACGTCTGCAATCCTCGGATATACCTTTCCAATGGGATATCGTGCGCCTAAAACATAGATCATATGCAAAAGTTACGACCCCAAGAAGTTGATGTACTAACTTACCCCAACGGGGCCCACATGACTTTTGGTGCGTCATCTCCTAGGGTTAGGTTTTGGATGTCTAGGGTTTTGGCATTCATGTTTATTGTAAAAAGGCCTTTAGAGTCTCATTGTACTCATATTCTTTAGAATGAGCCCAGTCGGCATATCTCTTCTCAGAGATAAGCCGCCACCATTCCAACAAGCTTGTTTTTCGTTGCATTTTACAGTTTCAGCATATTTCCTTATTGAATAAAAGCCAGTTTTAATTTATCTATGGTATTTTGTGTTAAGCATAATAATAATCTGCATTCATTTCATTCTTCTCATAAAATCCGGATCAAATCCCTTCCCCCTAAATCCTCAATATGGACAAATATTTGGCAATCTGATGGGATTCCTAAAATAAATACCTTTTTGTTGGGATTTAGCTCATGGGATAATTCTAACAACAGAAAACTTGGAAAAAAGAGGGATACAAGGACCTTCAAGATGTCCTCTCTATTTGGAAAGTACTAAAACTGTACCTCGTTTGATTTGGGAATGCAACTTTACTACTTCCATCTTGAAAAAAGCATTAACAGAAATTGAGAATCACTTCCGCAAACCAACATCTTGGAAATCCCTTTTTGGAAAGTGGGGTTTGACATATAAGGGGTCCTTTAAGAATAAGAATTTCTTTAAAAAATTACGGTTAACTCTTCCAAAGCATATCAGTTGGAAAGTATGGCTAGCTAGATATCAAACTATCTTTAGGTAAGAAAATGTTGCACCATAAATTGTTGCCAATAGAGAAATAATCCTCGGAAAACATTTCAATGCCAAAGGCTTTCTAACCCCCCCCCCCGGGAAATAGTTAGAAGTAGTTGAAGAGGATTGGTTGTCTTAGTTTAATATTTGAGGAAACATATCCCAAACAGAAGAAGAAGTAATTCCACTAAAAATAAGATGGCAATTATGTATGACGAAAGATGAACTCCTCAAATGGATAGTAGAGCATATTGCCTTTTTTCTCTTCTTTGATGGGGCCTCAAAGTGAAATCCTGGGGTGGAAGGTCTCGGGGGGGTTATCTATAACCCAGGAGGAACAATTCAAGCAACATACTCATGGAGTCTAGTCATTTCATCCAATAATTTAGAAGAAACATATGGCTTATATCAAGGTCTAAAGATTGCTTATGCAAAGAATATGTAGAAGGTAATAGTCTGTGGGGATTCACTTATACTCATTCATCACATGATCAAAGGAAAAATTTGGAGAACATTAGGATGTCTTCAATACTATGTTGAATACATCAATAGTGAGGTCATATGGGAGCCTATTCTTTAGGATATGAAATGGCCCTTTCTTGGAGGATGAATTGGCTCCTCTCAAGTGGATGGAAGTTCTTGGTCATCATGCCCCTCATGCCAGCTCAAGCTCTTATGTCACTCCTGGTAATAACAAATATGCATAAAACAACTTTATTCAAAGTGCCAAGGGAGCAAAAGGATAGAAGTAGCAAAAAATAAAGATGGGAGTTCTCAAGGTCACAAGGAAAAATGATTTTCGTCAATGTGTTTCAGAATAATAAATATTTTTGGGGTATTTTGTAAGTCTTACACTTATCATCATAATATTTTTGTTATCCATACTGAGAGCCCATTGAGTTTAGTTGAACATTTAGATAGGGTGATGCTAAGTAATGTAAAGGGTTGTTCAATAATGACTATTTTGTATCTTCCACTATCAACCTTATGGTAGTCATTTTAGTATAATATCCTCCAGTTTCAGTTAAAAAAAAAAAAGATGACATAGAAAGACAAAATTATGGTCACATATAGTGATATAGGTGTTAACAGGGAAATTTTGAGCTTTATTGAACTAATTAAACTGAAATTTGAAGTATGGATGTTGATTCTATCATTAAATGGTGAATTTACAATGTTGGAAAAAATTAATACCTGATGAAGAAAAAAAATTCATATTCTTTGCAGGACCAAGCTAAATTTGGTATTTAGAATCCATAACAAGTCCCATCAACATTACTATAGAAATAAGTAAAATTTGATATCTAGTGGAGTCAAATAAGAATCCATCTTTATGGTTGCAAGAATCTCCATATTTGAGAGTTAACCCCTAGAGATAAATATTAAGCATTGTGAATGTGTAAGGCAAACTAGAGTGATGTTTTAAACTGATCAATAAAATCTCTTCATAAAAACACACTTTGAGATCTTCACAAATTAAGACAATAAGTATACAATTGTTGAAATAAGTGCTAAAGCCTAAAAAATTTAGCAAGACAAAAAACATAATTGTTGCAAGGTAAACTAGAGTGACGTTTAAAATTGATCAACAAAATCTCTTCATTAAAACATACTTTGAGATCTTCATAAAATAAGACAATAAGTGTAAAATTGTTGAAATAAATGATAAACCCTCGAAAATTTAGCAAGACAAAAAAAATGAATTATGCCAAAGGCATATTCATCTAGAGCTTGCAACCATAAGCAAGCTCAAACACAGTTCATGGCAAGAATTTCAATAAGAATATATCATACATAAACTATCATCATAATTCCATTCATTGTAAGAATGCAAACAAAAAATACACTAATGGAATACATATATCTATTGCACAAAGACACGATTTTCCAAATAAATAAGATCAATATTTCACTAATAAATAATGCCATGATGAATATTGTATCTTACCATAAACCCTTACTTTACCAATAATAAAAAGTAGATCTACATCATTGGTTGGACCAATGATATGCTATCATTATGATGAAGAAAACTATATAATAAATCAAACCTAAATTTAATAAAATTCCAAGAGAAATTCTAATGAATGCAAAGTGTAGTGTAGAAAAAACAAATAATACCAAATGAAAATATGAGTCAAATAACTCCATCCCCTAAAATCGAACTCATGATATGAATATTTGGAAGATCAATTTATGCCCAAGAATTTATTCCAAAAAGAGGAGACATAAATGAATGCTATTTGTGTATTGAGACACAACATGTCTTTTGAGAAGAATGTTTCAATGGTTTTCTATGACAACAATTTATTCCAAAAAGAGGAGACATAAATGAATGCTATTTCTGTATTGAGACACAACATGTCTTTTGAGAAGAATGTTTCAATGGTTTTCTATGACAACAAGAATGCCTTTTCCACTCTAATACACGATGTCAAAAAGACAATTCTTACCTGTATAATATCATGAAAGGTTTATAAATTCATTATTTGATCCAAGTGACTTCCTCCCTGAGAAAAAGCTATAATTGATTTTTGTATCATTATTTCTAAATCAAGGATTTTATAATAGCAAGATGTCGTTTTAGGGTACAAAGTTTATATGCATCAAAATCTAGAAATCTCTTGCATTTCAACAATTTTTCCTTAGATGATGGGCATACATGAGAGTGATGTAGACTTTCCTCGAGACTAATTCAATTACTTCCAAATATACATCCTCCTTCAAAGCTATGTAATGCATGTTGCTATTTGTTAGTTTTGAAAACATTGGTTAGCAAAATTAAGATTTATCAATGAAAAAAACCTACATTATACTATTTATAAAAAAATATTTAAATATCGAATAAAAATATTAAGAGAAAAGTAAAAATGTTATTCATGAAACAAATGATCTTAGTGACCATATTTATAAAGAATATTTAAATATAGAATAAAAATACTAAAAGAAAAGTAAAAAGTTTATTCATGAAACAAAATCTTAGTGACACCATCTTTGTAAGTTTATCTCAAAATAAAAAATAAATCATCTCGAAGAAAAAACAAATAATGAATTAAATATAACATTAAAATAAAATAGAGTGATTTATATGACGAATGATAGTTAGCAATAACCAAAATACAAGGTGCCTTAGGAATACCACGAGTTGGCTACATATTTCCCTTTCAATTTGTAGACTCAACTTTAACTTTAACATATTAAAAAATTATAAGTTTTTGATATTAAACTTAGTTGCAACATATTTCTCTTTCAATTTGTACACTCAACTTTAAAGTATTCATTTG
Organism: Picea mariana; assembly: GCA_032191745.1. Classification (NCBI taxonomy): domain Eukaryota; kingdom Viridiplantae; phylum Streptophyta; class Pinopsida; order Pinales; family Pinaceae; genus Picea; species Picea mariana. Next base: position 26,163 of record JASDQU010012308.1, read on the forward strand.
GCTTCAAAATTGAACATATCTAATTTTATCTTTCTATTCATAAAACTATTGCAACTTGGTCACATCGGGTTAAATTACAAGGAGCATGGACACTTAATAGAAAATACACTCGTAACTTAAACCCTCTAGTCTAATTGTCAAATACATTAGAATATCACAATTCTTTAATACATTAATTAGATTTATAATTTTGGGCCTACGAAGACAATCCCATCTGTCTCTTCTTTATATATATATTTATATATATTATAGAAATTCCTTCAACAAAATATATAATTTATTGGCTCCCTTACATTATTGGAGACAATCTAACATTCAATTGTAAATAAGTTTTTAGTCCAAAAATTATATTTTGTGAATTTCCATTCAAAAATAGCCCAGGGGATATTAGAGGCTTTGTTGCTAATAAAATTACATCTCCAATCTAACATTTAATTGTAAATATGAATTATATTTCGTGAATTCTCATTTAAAAATAGTCTAAGGTATATATGAGGTTTTGTTGCTAAAAAAATTACATCTTCTAAAAAGTTAGATTGCATAATCATTCTACACATGGAAAGAAAAGATTAGAATCACAACAAGACTAACCATTTTGTCAAAATGATATTCAATGACTTAAATTTATTTTGAGAAAAGTGGTGACCATTATCAAAAAAAAAAATTAGAAAACTATATTAATATCCACTTGTGACCAAATATAGGTTAATGAGATTAAATTATGAACAAATGTAAGGATCAACTCACAACCATTCAATAAAAACCAAAAGAAAAAGAGATATGGTAAGTGAGATACAAATGCAAAGACCGAATCAGTTGAACAACATCTCAACATTGTATATTGTATAGACTAGAGGAGCAACTTGAAGCATCAATCACTATCAAGTGAACAATAGTTTTTCTCTGATAATATCTCTGGAGAATGAGTTGGACTAAAGAGAACCTGTTGTCTAGAGATATGGAGTATGGGGTGCACATAGTAGCTCTCCTAGTGTCCAAGATCAATGGGATTTGTAAAAGGAGGGTTAGGTGATATATGGAATCAACAATTCATGAAATTTCAGGTATGCTTCCATGCACATGTGAGAAGTGAAATTAGAAAACCAAACCAACGAGGAATCAAAGAGAAAAGGAACACCCAAATTGGCATGACTACATTCAGACTATAGAGGTCAAACCAATATTCAAATCCAATATTAAAATCTAGAAATATTTAATGTTACACAACTATAATCATAGTATAGAGGTCAAACCAATATTCAAATCCATCAAGCTCTAATACACTCTATTACAGACAACTCAAAAAATCCAAATCTAATTAGCTAACCTTAAAAACACTAATTGAATTTTCTCAATTTTGAGGCATATAAGAAACCTAAATAGAAATCACACAATAACCCCTGTGCAAGTCACCAAATTTTTTGGCAAAATACCTACCCTAGACCCAATCACCTAAGTCGAGTAAGTATGTTTGTCATGGAAAAACCCAATAAAAGCATTAATAACAATATATATATATATATATATATATATATATATATATATATATATATATATGCAATGAATAACCAAGCATTCAATTATCTAATAGCATTTATGTGAGTATTAGGATAATGGGTAACTACCCATGATTTTTCATTAATAAATCAAATATAAGTAAATGGGTTTGTATGCGTGTGTAAATAATCCGTAATTGATGCCTATAAATTGTTGTGGGGAATCACCCAATTAGAAACCTTGGAAAACAAATATAAGCATTTTGTTTCAAAAGGGATTTGTTATTCAATGATGTTGCAATGCCTCAATATAGACCATATAATAAAACCCTATAAATTAATTAAAATATAAAATATAAAATGGTTTTTACCTTTTCCATACCTGCGATCTACGATAGATTCGACCTTAGCTCCTGTACTTCGTGCGATATGAAACCACCTGAAACGTCAAGTTGAAACCACTGATAAAATAAGATTACTACAAAAAAAAATGGAGGACAATTTTGGGGGAAAATAAAAATACAAGAGGTAGTGGGGATTTCAAAGAATAGTTTTTTGAGACGGGAAAAGCTTTTTTGAAGATCTATAGATGGTTAGGGACAAAACCAACTTAATATGGGTAGGGATTGGGGGTTTTCTGGTGATAACATGTGATCAATGGAAATGACTGGGTTAGGTAATGAATGAAGCTTCACAAGCAAGTTGTGCAGTTGTGGATCTTCAAAATTTAGAATTAGATTGGTTTGATATGGAAGCCTCACAGTAAAGGCATGTAGTAGGATAAATGGTGTGGAGGGTTTCAAAGAAAAAGGTTGGATGTATTTTTCGGATCGAAGTTGAGTTAGAGGAAAAATACACCAAATTAATGGTTAAGAACATGTGTTTCTTCCTTAAAGGTTATAAGTTCAAATCTAGAGGGGGATAGGGTATGTATACCTTCGTAGATTTTACCAATCAAATTGTTGGGCAAAGGAGATCCATTGTCCCACAAACAAGGGGGTCTCATACACCAATTTAATATAACTTAACCGTGACCTTAAAAATAAATTATTATTATTATCATAATTTTGAATAGGATTTATAATACCCTGCACATATGCCTCCCTACCTCAATACATACTAAATTTCTTTTAAAAAAAAAAACCTATTGTTTGATCAATGTATTGGGGGAAATGTTAATTAATATTTAATACCCCTATGAATGGACATGATAATGTATTGTTTAGTTAGTGAAGTACATGATAATGTATTGTTTAGTTAGTGAAGTCATTGTGGTGCTAGATTTTCACACATAATAATTACAATGTTCCATGATGCCACACTCAATGGGTGCATATGGGGTATTTTCCGCATAAGTAGGTTAATGGTAACATAGCACATGGTTTTTTTCCAAGAGAAATTTGCTCTAATTTATATAAGGTATAAATTTTTTTACATCCTGTGTCTGTCCTCAAAATCGAAATCCGAGCATATCGCCTTCCGGGATCAAACAGCAAGGAGATTACAAACAAACAGTCATCATATCATCCACATGGCATCAGCCGAGAGAGGAAGAATACCACCACCAGTCAAGAATTAACCAGTCAAAAGTGAGAATAAAATAGTCTTCTAATCATCCACCTGGCACCAGCCGAGAAAGGAGAAACCGCCCTCATCAATCGAACAGT